>RCHQ01000113.1:0-168559 GCA_003676415.1 Plasmopara muralis | reverse complement strand
GTAAAATTGACTGTTATTATCTGATAGAAAGGCTGGGCAGGGAAAACTATAATGTTGATGGGTACGTATTTGATAAGAGAGCCGCTAACCAGCCCCCCCCCCACCACACCACATTAACTAGACGATCGGTAAAGCGTGAATCTCGTAAATGTGTTCGACGCAGAGTAGGTACTAACGCTCGATCATCTTATCCAATGTCGAATGCAATTGCTAATATTGCTCGCTGTACAGGAAAGCTCTTCGCCGTGAGCTTGATACATTTGTAGCATCGACAAAGATGGAGGCTACAACATACAAACCATCCAGTGTCGATATGGTGCGTCTGCTAGTAACTAATGGTTAGACTTGACAATTAATGTCTGAGTTTGGATATCGTGCGATTATACAGTTTCCTTCGCATGAGACGACATCGAAGCCTTTTAAGACTGCATTGCGTAAGTTTGCGCAGAAGAAAAAGGAGCGTGTAACAGCTGTATTACAGCAACGTTGGGCTTCTTTTCACGGGGAAAGAGCAAAGTTCTGGCGCAACAGAAGCCACAAGCTTTGCCGGGATCAGTGAAGAAAGCGAACGGATCAATTACCGCCAGTGTGGGCAACACCCTCACCGGCCCCTTCAAGATGCGTATGTGAGCTGCATTAATATAAATAAATGCTCATTGAGGTTTATCGCGTCAGGTCTGTCCTCACGTAATGCGTCGGGAAAATTACGCTATATGCAATCATTGGCAAAGAAAATTGTTTATTCGCACCAGCTTCGCAAACTTAGCTGGGGTGGTATTCCTACAAAATATCGACCTACAGTCTGGCGGCTGCTATTGGTATGTGGTTTACTTGCCGAAAATTGAGTACAATTTCCGCAATTTACTGATCTAAGTTATGATTTTTTGCGGTGTAGAGATATATACAACCAAGAAAGGATCGGCGTGAGGCTATGCTGTAGCGAAAGCGTTAAGAGTACGTAGAATTACTTCAACGATAATATTACATTGAACATTCGCAATGCAAAAAACCTCGCAAATTTGTACGTATGAAGCTGATAATTCGCGACAGAAGATCATTGTTCTAAGAAGCAGGTATACATTATAAAGATTGGCACGAACGAGCAAACAATCAACTTGAAGTATTATCAGGTGATACCGGATGCGTAAACTGACTCAGATCCCGCAGCTTTTACTTGATGACACGTTGGCACAAAAACATGGAGAGAAGACGAGGATCATTTCTACGCAGCCATGACGGATAAGCGCTATTTCGCTTGCAAAAGGGGTTGCACGTGAATGCACTGGACAGGACTCAAAAGAAGTGGGTCATGCTATTCGATTTGACACTCTCTTTGATATAAAGCGATCCAAGGTGATTTTCTGTAGCTGTTGCTTCACTCGTTCTAGGGTTTTCCCATAATATTCTCGATAAAGTGCACGAGCGAGACCAATTCACAGATTTTCTACTCATTTTGATTAAGACGTCAACTATTTTGCAAAGATCGGATCTGAAGGTAGTTGTTACTAGTGCAACAATCCAAGTGGAAAAGTTTTCTCAGTACTTTCAGCCACTTTCTTCAGCGCCAATACTACAGAGGGTGGGTGGCTCTAATTTCCCTGTCACGACGCTATATCTTAAGGATGTCCTCGTGTTGCTTGGAAACGACAGAACCACTCCATTTCCTTTTCTGAACGAGTCACGCCGTGGATGTATGGTCAATTGTTGAATGCAAGCTTTCGACAGATAGTCCTTGATTGTCCTTTTGTGTGGTGGATCAAGGTTTGCCGATGAAGAGGCATTTGGTATGCATGTAGCGACCTGCTTTGAAGAAGGTACAATGAATGATGACGCATTACCAGCTCCAGAGCAAATTCTTTTTTGTTTTTGTCTGTAGCTGCTATGGGTGATATATCGCAAGCCGCATTGAGTTTATAATCGACGATGTCAAAAAGACACTATTGTCTTTGTATATAGAGCGGCAAGATGCGATACGGCAGAATCAAGCCGTAGATTATGATCTTTTGCTACAGCTGCGTTCTATATCAATTAAAAGTTCCCGCTGGATGGAGATGGAATTGGAGCAATTTTCGTATTTCTACCGGGGTGGAAAGAGACTATCTTCATGCTAAACTGAAAACAAGGAGACCAAGCAGAGTGTCCTCAATCATCGACAGTACCCAGAGCATCGAGGTTGATCTTATCCGTATCGGCATTATCGTTGAAATCAACAGGTTCAATGCACCGACTTCTGTTGTGTCCAATCTGTCCACAGTTTCTGCATCGTCTTTGTGGTCGGAGGGGCGCCTCAACCACCTCAAACTTTTATAATTTGCGCTAAGTCGATCCTTAGGAACGTCCACGACCTCGTACGTTTGTGGGATTAAAAACGTTCCCATCCGGGACGATTACTAGGTGCTCAAGGATCACTCTTTTGTAATATATGGAGCTCTAGTCATAATCCATTTTAGCATTTCGTGGATTGATGGTGGTGACGGTGATACGACTCTCGTTTCCCGAGAAGGTTAAATGAACCACCAATTTATTTTTTAATTCAAATAGAAAGTTCCAATTATAAAGGCGAAATTTAAAGCTTCCCCGGCTTACACAACATACCGGTTAGATTACCTAAGCTATTGATACCGAAGCCCCCGAGCATTGACTTTTCTCGCAGAGATCGAACGCCATGACGCGATCCAGCCGCTTAGTAGAAGGAAGATTTGAAAACTTTGTCCGCCCATTAAAGTCAGTAATTTGTTCAAGCAATGTAAACTGTGCAGATGCAGAACGGTTCAACAATCTATGCCGAAGTTTCTGAGAGGTTACAATCCGAGTGGAGGTAAAATTGACTAGCGCATCTTGTAAAGAGGAAAATTTTTGGTGAACCTAAAAACGATGTAATTATCAATGTCCTGTTGACACTGAAATCAGTAAAATAAGTACGATTTATTGTTTTCTTTTTTTTTAACCTTGATTTTCGGAGTCAACTGTACCAAAACCGGGGGGTAGTCACCGATTCATAAAATCGACAGAAGTTTAGAATCGCCACATCAATGCACCACTGTATGCGGCTGCGTTTCATGAGTCTGACGCATGTTTTACTTCCCCGCAATTTGCTCTTAATCCCGAGTTATCATTGGTGATGTGAAGCTTTCGCTCCAATTGTGTGCGACATCTGGGCGCTCGATGACATGCCTCATCAACATGAAAAGTATCCAAACACCGGCATATTTATTATAAGGGTTCGGTTTGTGGCTTCACGCCGAAACATTGCCATTCAAATTGACCCGGGTCGCGTGCGACGCGAGGCGCGACGCACTCCCTCTTCCGACTCAGCAACAGCGGACAAGCCGCTCAGCGCTATGGCACCGCCCAGCTGTACTAACAAGAATGAACAGTGCCCCGTGTGCGGCTAGTGCAAGCGCTGCGGATGCAACCACGACGGCGCTCTCGTAGCTGTCATATTGGCGTAAAGAGAGGCCAACACGGCCCATCAAAATATGTCCCCGAGAGCAAGCGCCCGAGACGATCGTGCGCGCAAGCTCGTTGTCCCTGTGCATAAACCTGAGGGGTTTTCGACACCGAGAAATGCTGATGCTTTGTCTGACCGTGTCATCTGCTGTGCGTCGTGTTCTGGAGACGGTCTGATTCGCAAGTTTCCTGAGAAATGGCGTATGTGGAGTTCAGAGCAGGCGTTATTGAATCACCCTCGCCAGCTTTGTCTGGTTGAACATGCCGTGAATCTCGTGCGTGTTAAGGGCACTCTGCTATACAGCACGCAAACGCTGAATCCAATCGAAGATGAGGCGGTGGTAGCTGAATTGTTACATTGCACCAATGGTGCATTGAAGCTCGTAAATACTGACAAAGTTATCCAGGAATTGCAGCGCTCGCACGGCCTGACCCAGTGGACAGTTTCTAATTTGGATTCGTAAGAAGATTTGCCAGAGGATCAGCGCCATCCATTCGTCCGTCCATGTGGCCGCCTTCCAGCAGAGAATGCGCTGAAATGCACTTGAAGCGTTGTGTCCGACTGTTGCCCCATCACAATGATACACACGGCCTATTTCTCGCCGTCATTCGCAAGGTCCGTGAAGTCGATGTCGAAAAAATTATTGCAGTTCCTGCTCTAAAACCGCAGTCTATGAGCAAGACGGGGGAAAATGCGAACAAGAAAAAGAAGCAGGTGAAGGTTGAAAAGACTTTTACAGCTTCACTTCAATCGATCGGCACCACTTGGCATCCATTCACTTTTTTTGATCTTCGTAGTACCTCAGCTTTTTTTAAGCGTGCAGGGATAGCACGTCAGAAGCGCGCCGTGCACGTGGTAGCGCCTGCAGTAGCAGGACTCATGACAGATCAATTTTGGAGACGCTTAACTATTTATCACGCCGGTGTATTTGCGCTGAAATCAGGAACCGGTGTTGACGCTGTTGCCAATGAACTCACAGACAATGGAGCCCGTGCACGGCTTCACGAAATGTAAGCTCAAACTTTGATTTTACCACGAAGCGAGTTCACATCTTTTATGGAAGCGCACGAAATGTGGTTAAAAAATGCTGGAGAGCACGTTCGTGAACAACTTGCCAAAATGACTGAAGGGAGCTTTGCCGTATTGCTCGATGACATGGAACCAGCCCAGACTAGGATTAGAGACATCGTGCTGTTTACTGTCAAACGACACAACTCGTGCTCGATCATATCGTCTCCTGCGGCGATTAAACGAGTCAAATTGCTTTTAGGAGAAACCATCGATGCGGATGACGGTGAGACGGCTATGACTCGTTAGAGTTTGAAGACAAGTAGAAAATAGGTCAATTACAAGTAAGCTTTTTGGTATGATCATGAGTTTTACAGGAGTCGATTGCCATCCTCCGCGAGTCAGCTCTCTCTGTCGCTGTCGGACGCACTGCATGCTCAAGGCCGATCATATACTAAACGTAGTGAAAGGGTTTGCCAGACACTGAAGCGCTAGCGGTTGGTGCTATGTAATGTATTTGAGTTGATTTGTACCTTCCGTTCATGGTGATTCGTACAAAATGTTGCATAAAATAATGGTGACACTCGAAAATATGATATCTTCTGACTACCAGGCATATCAATCATAGGTTGAGATGACCTCTTCGAGGTCTCATATCTCCACGAAAACTGCTCTGATTTCTACACAACTTGTACGAGAAGATCCCTGAGATTCCCACCAACGCAACGGGCGTTGGTTCCGAACTCGTTACGCTTTTGCCGATTTCATTCCCCACCGATCACCTACCCAAAATACCATTTTTTGGTACAGTTGACTCAGAAAATCACATTTAGAAAAAGAAAGAAAACAATAAATCGTACTTATTTTACTGATTTCAGTGTCAACAGGACATTGACCAACCCATCCCAATAATATGAATGCAACAACTACTAGCCAATAACAAACTAAAAATAGGTCGAAAAGTTGTACTTCGAATTTCAGAAGAATTAGTAAATGGAATAGTTAACAGAATAATCAAAGGACCAAACATTACAATACGACCGCTCACTCCTCGCATAAGTAAGCAAATTCTCAATTTCATCCTGTATGTATGGGGCGTTGTGACGACATTTTGCAGTGATTCTTGATGTGTAGAAAATAAGTAGTAGGTATAGACTTGAAATTGCTTTAAATAGCTTGTCCCATTACGGTACAAACCGTATCACCTTGATTGCTTGTTGAGGTACCAGCTAAGCCCAGCACGGGATCTCGTTGTCAACAATCGATCTTGAATTCTCCAGAGGTTTTGTCAACATAGCGTACACATGCAAACATCTTGCTATTGCAAGCTGCTAGCAAAATTGGCGTTATGTAAACCTGCTAATCACATGATATACTCGATGGGCGCTGGTCTGCCTCTGATCACAAGATAAAACAGTGAAACCGGCTCCGTCTGCGTCTCTGCAGGCGTTGGTGCATGTCGGGTCTCATTCTTTAATGACATAAGAAAAAATTAGACCGGCTCTAGTACCCAATCTGCTCCGGATGTATGATTAAAATTTACGGTCATAAAGTTCATTTTACTATTGCCCGACAACTATTTAGCGATGACACGTGCTGAGTGTGTCGCCGTGTGGAAGGCCGCTCGGGAGGGTGACGTTGACAAGTTACGAGAAATGCTCGTGGAGACGCGGGACGCGTTAGGACCGAATCTTGTTAATTGGAAACATCATAATCATGGAACCACAGCACTCATGGTCGCTACGGCGAGTAAGCGTGGGGACGAGATTGTATGGCAGCTCATTACTGCTGGTGCTGATGTCAATATCGAAGACGACACGAAACTAAAAAATACCGCACTTCATTACGCAGCCATGACCAATCGCCGTTCCGGGGTGGTCGACGCGCTGCTGGCCTCGGGTGCAGACGCGTTTGCAATCAACCGCAAAGGACTGTCCCCAATTGATTTGGCAAGACAGTATCGTCGGGATGCTGTTGTTGCGTCTCTGACAGAGCATATGAAAGTTCACTGCGGCTGGTTGTATTTACGTGGCAAGGTGCACTGGAAAAAGCGCTGGGGTGTCGTCATGGCGTGCAACAAACAACGCACATCAAAAGAGTTGTGTCTGTTTCAACATCCAAGAGACGTTCGTCCGGAAGCCGTGCTCCTTATTGACGAGGCAGCACGCGCGTCACCATTCGAAATCAGTGACAATTTTTTCTGGCTCAAGCGGGATTACGCATTTATTTTCGACAAACCAGTAATGTACCAGAGCGTGAGGCGACAGAAGCTGACGCGCTCACCCATTTGCCGTAAAACCATGAGCCTTGAAGACGTGCAGATTCGAAATCTCGTATTTGCCGCCGACAATCTCTATAACTATAAGTGTTGGAAACGAGTGCTGGAGAGCACCAACTTTTACGACCACGAGACTGGAGCTTCTCTCTATGGTATGCAACCGTGTGAATCGGCTAGTAGCGAGCTTTACTACTGGCCCCACGAGCTCGTCCAAAATGTGCGCTCGTCAATTATACGTCAATCCGAAGCGCGTAAATCGGGTAACACAGCGATGGTCGAGCGGCTACGATGTTCCTTTGACCAAGCCGAATCTCGAACAGAGACTGAAGAACTTCTTGCAGATATTTTACGAGGTCTGGAAGAGTCCAGCGGTCCTGCAAGGACTAGATCCCGAGTGCGGTTCCAGAAAACTGTCGAAGTATATCAACCAAATCAGTCTTCTTCGCCAAGTGAACTAGAACGTAGTTATCAGAGTGAAAGCAGTTTCGACGCAAGCCATAATTCGTCGTCAATGTTATCACCGCAACAGGAGGAGGAGCCGAATTTGTGCGCAATGTGCTACACACGGCAAAGAAATGCCGTCTGCGCTCCCTGCGGACATCGAGCGGGCTGTCATGCCTGCCTGAACACCGTGATGCGTAGTACGCGTGCCTGTCCCTACTGCCGAACTCGTGTGCGCTCCATTATGAGGGTCTACGACTAAACACACTTGAAAAGCTGCAATTGAAGCGAAAGAAGCTTGATTGGAGAATCGAGTTACTTTTTAAATAAACGTCAAATAAAATATAATTACAGACCTCCTTGTACTACTTTAAACGTACCTTTTTTGAGCTTCAAAATCAAGATGCGGAATGATTTGTAAGGTCCATATGTTTTTAATGAATAGAATTTCTGCACAACCTCGGCTTTTCTACAATACAACCTATCTAAGATTTCTTTTACTATCTTTTTCTTGAACCGGATCGGTAATTATTTGCTTGGGGCCTACCGTTCCCCGAGGTTGGCCAATTATGGAACTTGTCCTTGTAAGGCTCGAAACCGCACGTAACAACGTGTCCACTAACCTACGCCACCGGATTGCGCATGGGGCTCAACTGACTTTTCGCCACCATTCTTTAGGCAATTTTGGATGCTCTTTACGTATCATGAGCTTCACATATATCAGATAACTTAGCCCTATACCACAAATTCAGACAATGCCCTATGCCACATTTTGGGAATACGTTTCGAGTTAGAATATCAGCGCTACGTCCTGGCCAGCCCCAACTCTTTCTAAAATTGTGGGGCATGTGCGTACGCCAGTGGAAAGCAATACAACTCTGAAAGAGAGCAGATTCGGCACCAAGGACCTCGAAATTACTGCGTAAACGATGCATCGAGGTACTTAACTGCCAGGAAGATCATATCAAGTATTAGTGTTGAAATTACACCGCTGAATGCATGTTGAACAGGCGAATGGCGTCACAGTATTTCCGAGTACGTTACAGTAAGTAATTACCTAATGGTAGCCGATCATTGGTCTAGATGCATAGATTCACTTCGGTTATTTCCTTCTACTCAACAGATTAACAGCCGCAACAAGCTTTCCTTCTCAAGCAACGTCCTCGCCCACTAAGAACAAGCGCACCGACGTCGTCCTAGGAAGTGGTAACTATTACCACTGGAAGTACAACATGAGGATGACCCTGGCGCGGAAGGGTCTCCTGGGACACATCATGGCCGTCAAGGAAGAGAGTGACGTCACGGAGGCGTGGCTGGTTAATGATGCCAAGGCTTTAGGCATCATTGCTCAAGGCGTTGAGATCCAGCACCAGACCAAGATTCGGTCGGATACGCGCGCTGTGGAGGCGTGGAGAACCCTCCGCAATTTTTACAATCGCTCGACTCTTCACAATCGTGTGGTGATGACTCGTCGACTACACGGCTTTAAGATGGAAAGTGGAACAAGCATGGCAGAGCATCTGGACTCTTTTGAAGAGCTAGTGACTTTAGACTTCGGGAGAGCCAATTGATGATTCACGCCAGTTGGTGGTACTTCTCAGCAGTCTACCTTCGGAGCATGACTTGATTTAATCGATTGTGGAAAATGCGAGGGACGTTACGTTGATTGAAGTCAAGGAGAAGCTGCAGAGGAAAGAAGCTTCGGAGAAAGCGTTTCGCGTAAATGGAAATGCTGAAGATCCAAAGGACGGGGCAATGGACGAAAGAGTGGTCCTCCACGCAATAAAGGTGGATTCAAGGGCAAGTGCTTCAACTGTGACCAGTTTAAACACGTGAAGCGAAACTGCCCAGCCGGCAAAAGTTTCAACAGCGACGACACGGTGTTTGCTGTTGGTGAAGAGAAGTCACCAGGTTGGCTGATTGACAGTGGAGCAACTTGTTACATGATCCCACAAAAGAAGGACTTGTTTGCTTACAAGAGTCTAAAAGCTAGCATCGATGTTACGATTGCAGGGTTGTTCAAGGAACCGGCACGGTGAAACTGACTAGTTAGGACGGAACGGGCATTCGCATGATTGAGGTTCGGCACATCCCCGGCCTCGACAGAAGGTTGCTGTCAATTGACAAGCTGGCAAACTGTGGTTTGAGTGTGAAGTCTTCGTGTTCGTCATGCATCATCTGGAACTCGAATTAAGCAATTGCGTCGGGTACAAAAGTTGTAAAGTCGTATTTGCTTGACTGTGAGTAAGAAGAAGCATGTCTCGTTGAATATTCCGGGGCTGACAATCAGTGGGAGCTATGGCATGCCCGCATGGGGCACCCCAGCAAGGATGCGCTGATCAGGACACAGCGAAAAACTAGTGGTATCTTAATTATCAAGCAAAGTGTGGAAACATTGTGTACCGGGTGTTTGAAGGGCAAGCAGACGGTCACGGTGTTTCCGTCTCGTTCGATGACAAAGACGACACGTGTGTTGGAGCGTGTTCACACAGATGTCATGGGGCCAATGAACACTTCCTCGAAGGGTGGTGCCAAGTCCGTTTTTACGTTTGTGGATGATTTTTCACGATATGTAGCGCTTTTTCTGATCAAGAGCAAGAGTGAAGTGGCTGGCAAATCCAAGGATTTCCTGACGTTATACGAAAACCAGTGGGGTGCACGACTAAGGTGTTTGCGATCCGACAACAAAACCGAATTTGAAAACAAGAAAATGGCTGGAATATGTCAATAGAACGGCTTTGTACACCAGCGCTCCGTTCCATACAGCCCTCAGCAGAACGGAGTGGTGGAGCGTATGAACAGGAATATCATGGAAAAAGCCCGCAGCATGTTACTCTACAGGAGCGTTTCGACGGAACAGTGGGCGGAAGCGGTAAATATGGCATTTTTTCAATTATTCGCTCCAGCAATACGGTCCATCCTGACATCACGCCGTACGAGCTAGCTTCACGATGAAGTCTCGAATGGATCACCTGCGCGTATTTGGTTCGCAAGGCTACGGTCATACTGACGATGCGAAGCGGACCAGACTGGAGCCCAAGAGCTTCAGGTGTATATTTCTTGGCTATGCAGAGAATGTCAAGGGCTATCGCGTGTTTGACTTGGATAATGCCAAGATTAAAGTGACCCACTCTGGGGCGCTGAATGAGCGTGAGGTGGGCGGCATTTACGACACGCAAGAGCTGGAGCCGAAGACACATTTTCAAGCTATGAAGGATGATGATGAAGTCAAGGTTCAGCATCAAGTGGATCGACGGCCAATTCCGGATGATCCCATGGGAGCTGTCAAAGAGCCAGTCGCGGGTATCGAAATGGATGGTATGGATCCTACGCCAAGCGCCGCTGTACAGCGGCAAATGCCTTCTGAGAGCCATGTCCAAAATAGGCTTGAGCTAATGGAGAATCATCAACCATCCAAAGTGCAACAAGAAAATCGTTTAGTGTTTCGGCCTGTAGTGGAGCGAACAAGAATAAGACGTGAGCCGGTGCTAATGCTTAGAGGTGGCTCCAATGATAAAGAGTCGACAGAAAGCAGTGAGGGCCCACCGACTCCGAAGCGTGCTAGGATTGACAATTGCGGAAGC
Source organism: Plasmopara muralis (assembly GCA_003676415.1). NCBI lineage: Eukaryota > Oomycota > Peronosporomycetes > Peronosporales > Peronosporaceae > Plasmopara > Plasmopara muralis. The sequence continues at coordinate 157,797 of RCHQ01000113.1, read as the reverse complement.
CGTTCTTGCCTACGCCGTGAGTATTGTCGATGATACGGACTCACCGACTACGTATGCTCAAGCAATGGCAAGCAACAATGCAATAAAATGACGTGAAGCAATGGATTATGAGCTTCGCTAGACATTGAAGCCACGAGAAAAGATTGAACGCACAATTGGATCACGATGGGTATTTGCCAAGAAGCGTGATCAGTATGGCGCAATCGTGCGATACAAGGCACGACTGGTCGCAAAGGTTTCAAGCAGAAGTATGGCGTCGACCTTTTTGAGACTCATTCCCCGGTTGTCAACATGAATTCGATCCGAATAATTCTCACAGTATGTGTTGAAAGCGACTCTCAAATGGAACAGCTGGACGTCGACACGGCTTTTCTCAATAGCGTATTGACGGATAACGAATTTATGGAAGTTCCGCTTGGTGTCGACAATTCTCAAGGATACATATGCCAACTAAACAAGACTATTTACGGACTGAAGCAAGCAGCAAGTGCCTGGAACAAGACAATACATCGTGTCTTCGTCAGGAATGGCTTCAAGAGTTGCGGGGCGGATCAGTGTGTTTTCGTCAAGAGCACTATAGAAGGTTTGCCTACGTTGGACTATTTGTGAATGACATGATTATCGCAGCAAGAACCAGCAAGAAAAAAATCACGTAAAGGAAGCATTCAAGACTGCTTTCAAATTGAAGTAGCTGCGTAAGGCGGAATTCATTTTGGGAATGGAAATCAATTACGACAGGTCAGCTGAAACCTTAATTATCAAACAGACTCGCTACATCGACGACGTGGTCAAGCGACTTGGTTTACAAGATGCCGAGAAAGTTGATAACTCATGCGTGTCAATATTGAAGTTGTTGTCAAAGCAGTCACCAACAACGGAAGAGGAACGGTCGACATTGCGGTCAAAGGCCTGAAGACTACGCGTCAAATTGGTATCATCTACCGAGGAAGTGGAAGCGTTGTGGTTAAATCATTCTCGGATGTAGATTACGGCAGCAACACGGATGACAGACGCTTGGTCTCGAAAATTATGATCATGTCTGCGAGCGCACCAGTGGTGTTTAAGTCGAAGTACCAGCGGAAAGTTGCGCTGAGCTCAGCGGAAGCTGAGTATATGGCTCTCAGTTTATGCACACAAGAAGTTCTTTGGACGCGGGCAATGCTAAAGGACATGGGTCACGAGCAAGTTGAAGGAAGACAGGTTTGGGAAGACAATCAAGGTGCTATTGCGTTAGCCAGTGATGCTTGCTACCGTGCTAGGACAAAGCATGTGGACATCAAGCACCACTTCATTCGTGAGAACGTGCAAGAAGGACCGTTGAAGATCGATTATATCGTTACGAAGAGTCAGCTTGCAGATATGCTGACGAAGGCACTGGGAACCAAGATGCTGGAGTATCTGCGCGAAGCCTCCGGAATCAAGACCAAGTCAGCAACAAAGCATACACAGCACTACCGGTGAGTGGGAGTGTTGAAATTACACCTCTGAATGCATGTTGACCAGGCGGATGGCGTTACAGTATTTACGAGTACGTCACTGTAAGTAATTACCTAATGGTAGCCGCTCATTGGTCCAGATAAATATGTTCACTTCGGTTTCTTCCTCCCACTCAACAATTAATAGCGCCAAAGGCATTTAATACAGATCTTTTTTATTGTCAGTATTGTACAATTGGGACTGAGCGTATATATTATTTTTTTAACGTATTAATGACATCTGAGCAAAGAGAGCGCAAAACATGATTCGCTCAAATCCGGTGCTACTTTTTCCAGTTTTGATCTAAGCTGTCTTTGATCCAACGACCCTAGAGTTGCTTTTCAGCCAAAAGTAATATTAAAAAGTGACAGCCATGCTCGAGCGAAATATTGCAAAATTAAAAACAGATTTGGACCCTACTGCGTTGGTGAATGCCTACTGGAATTGATTAGTCGTTTTATTAATCTTGCGTGTCAATGTCAAGCCTTCGCCACATCCAAATGCTCATCTTTCTGTGTGACTTGAAAAGCATGTAGAACTAAGCAAGTGTAGCGATCGTAGCCAAATTTATTGCAATTTGCTGCCACGACAGCTGCTGGCAAAGCCGGAGCGGCCGCCAACATCCTTAATGAGTCCCAACTTACCATTAAACTATATCCTCATTTCCCACATTGACAGCCAACCAACAACATAACAAAAAACGCTTCAAAGCTTATATTTTCAACATTGCTTCATGTTAGACACTAGCTGATTTTTCATTTGAACATTCTCAGGTGGAAAGGCGGTCCAATGAAGAGTGTTATTCATCGCACGTGCCCACTCGTAGCTACTTGTTTGCACGCACTCTAAAAGCGGTGTCAGTCTTTAAATAAGTATCCTTAAATAGGCACAAAATGAAAAAATAACAGACTTTAAGTAGACACTTTTGCATTGAACTACATAGATAGCCAGTGCTCGAATGGCTAAAAGTTACTTATTTGTCTACACCTCTACTATACGCTACGTATCCAAAAATTTTATGTCGGCTCCAATCACGTCGGCTCAAACTCAAGCTTGTGATCGCTTCCGATTGATTATCACTTTGTTAAATATCTATGAGAATAAAGTTACTACGCAAGGCGCAAATTGCTCACACGCAGTATTCGATCTTGTCGTTTTGTACACAGCCCCTCCCCGTCTTAGAGCTTCTACATCTACTCCAAGACGAAATATATGACCGTATCAATAAAAGAGCTTGATGCCAACTGGTACCGAAATCGATAGCCCTAGCAGACTCTTAATTATCGGGGAATTTTATCTGTTTCTTAGAGCTCAAGGCGTAGTTTGAGCTCGCGTCCTTGCAAGCTTTGTAAGAGAAACGTTTCTATAATGGTGCAGCTATTTAGATCGACTGGTGACCTAACCTCATCATAAGTTCTACAATGTGCGGTTTTACTGGACAAGGATATATGATATATGGCGTTGCTGGTCAGAAGCTAAATGAGAAAACTTTGTGCGCACGATTATCCTCATTTCCAACCAATGCATAGCACTGACTATGGCGATGACCACCGTGGACAAGCTAACGAAGGCGAACGCTTTGTTGATATCGAAGCAAAAAGCTGGAAATTCTCCAAGTCACTGCAAACACATGACCACATCCTTCTTGACTATTGGTCTTGAGCGCTGCACTCTAAGAGCTGTCCAGGGTCTAGGATTATTGGTAAGAGAGTCGACAGTCAAGTGAAGCTGACGACTAAGGTCAATATGGAGTCAAATTGGACGATCTATCAAGCCTGTGGCAATTTTACCCAGTCAAAAAGGTATGCAGATTGGTGCACGAGGTTTCTTTGAACAACCACTCACTAATATCGGTCTTTAGAGATCGCCGTGCTAAATGGAGTGCAGTTTCTGCATACATTTAAACTTCATCTACGTTTTGATCCTGTTCTAACTCTTTGTGAAAATAGTATGTTGTTTAGGAAGGAACTACTCTTAGTTGGGTAGTTCTCATTTTTGTGCATGATGCAAAGCGATATTTACGTAAAGGGCTCCTGCTGCTCACTAGCAGTCATCATCTTTGACATGAAAACCTTCTTTAAAGCCAAGTGTTCGACTTTATGTTACAAAGTTTCGCTTTTCTCTATGACTGGAAGTACATTCGGTTGCATATTTTTATATATTCCTGGCTGATGATAACGATGAGCAACGAGTCAGCAAAGAAAGCTGCTGGTCAGTCGGGTCAATTTGACGATGACCAAGTCTCTAAGAAAGGACTGCTGTGGCTTCTTAAGGTATATATGCATTGATAATGGAGTTTAAAACACATACAAAGACTGAAAACATAGAGGCGTCTCATCTATCAGAGAGCTACTCAACCAAGAAAAGCCTCCCACTCGAGTGCATCAACGAGCGCTCGCTCACCGTTCTTTTTCACATTCTGGCTTGCAGACAATTTGCGTTGCGCTCTGGTAAATACTCGTCTGTCACTTTGCACGCTGAGGCTACAAAGAGTCGCAGGCTAGGAACAATAGTGTCAAAACACCCACGTCTCCCAGAAACGACATTTGAAAGGTTTTAAACGAGTAGTCAGGCGTGGTGTCCATGCAAAAGGCCTCGTTCGCAAAGGCCGGAAATTCCACAGTACCCAGCGGTTGAGAATAGACGACCTGTGAAGCCATTGCTTAAGAGGTCATCGATATTAAAGAAGAGGGTGGAGTTAAAAAAAGCCACTAACCAAATGAGTATAGTGCTTCTTCAATCGCCTACCGCCGGCATCACCACAACTTGCCCTCCCATGAGTGGCTCTCCCACTGTCTGAACGGCTGGGTCGACGAGGATGAATGGGATCTTTTGTAATGGGATTTACCAAACAGTACAGGTTATGGCGACCAGCAGCCTCAGCACACCAGGTAAGCTCTCCTAAGGTTAGTCCTTGTGTGGCATCATTGAGAGGATCGTGTTTTAAGAAGATGGCATTTTTGCACTACCTTCCAGCGGCTACGTGCATGCTTAAAGCAACCACTGAACGACTTTTCTCGACATCGCCAGAAGCCCGTGGACCGGGGAAATTTGCACTAAATCCGGGATTGCTCTTGCGTACTATAGCCACAACGTCTTGATAAAATAGCTGACTAAGGGATTGTCTCCCACCTTCGGAGTGCTACAAATCAAAGCTTAACTACCTTAAGCGTATTGCATTCGGTCTATAAGTTTAGAGTACAATTTGATCGCTGGATTGGTCTGACATAACTCACATTCGAATTAACTCGGCTTCGGCAATTTGTCTTACCAGGCGGTGGAAGAGTGCATTCCGAGCGCTCATTAGACGTTATTTCTACTCTACTCCTTTGCGCTACAAAAAGGCCTTGGCCAAGTTCAAAGAACCTTGATTTCTGATTCGTGATTGCAACGCCCTTTTTTCAATTTGGTCAAAAGGTTTTGACATGATCGGTGCAGCGGGCTAAACCAGCTCCTCAAGAATGTCTCGGCATCCGTAAAAACGCTTTTTAGTTGGCAACAGTGCCGTTGATCTCGGTGGTCAAGAAATGCCAGTCAAATCTAGCGGCCATGCCTAGGAAATTTCAGTACAATCCTGGACCCTTTTAATGAGGAGAAAATGAGCTCCTTCGGCGCAAGCTACACAGTCAAGCAGACCGGCGCGCACCTCAGTCCGGACCTTCGAACTACGTCATAAATTTTATTCCTTTTGTAGGGTCGTCCGGACGCTTAACAGAACAGCCTTACGGGTATCAGACCCTCAGCGTAACGCTTAATGCAACGGAGACTAAGCGCCGTATGGTCATCTTGTTGTCGAAGACGGGCGTGGGTTCAACGCCTCAACGAGGTGCAAAAGCTCATATATGGCTAAAACTTCTGAAAACCGCTCATACAGAATACTATGAGGTCTGCAGAAGTGACCATCGCACCGTTTAGTGCAAGATCAACCATTCACAGCTTGTCGACCCACCCTAGCGCATACACTGCACAGCGTGTTGTCGCGCACACGACTTCATTTTTCATCTAACCATCTGTCTGAAGATGGACTGCTCCTAACATCTGTAAACAGGCTAATAAGAGTGAGAACAGTGTCTGCCAGATTTGAGCGGAAAATTGTAAATTTCAAATATCCAAAAACATCGCGTTTCTAAATGCTATGACATCTAATTACTTTAGCCATGTAATAGCCTTGCAGTTTGTTTCCAAATAGTCAGGTGCCGGTGCTTCCAAAAAAGAAATATTTACATCTCTTCAGCCTTCGCTGCCTACGTTGAGTGCAAAGTTGGGCCGTTTATGAACGCAGGACCCTTGTCCTGTAAGGGTTAAGGAGCTTTGCTACTGAAGGCCGTCTACTACTCTCGTTTATATCTGCAATCAAGAAGTTCATGCTTGACTGCCTGAAGGCAAGAAAACGTGCACGCTGGAAGAGTATACAACTTGCCGAGAGAAATATCAATTCTAACCGTCATATATGTGTTCCTACAACAGAAAATACTCAAGTAGTAAGCTCACATGTACGTTATTATCTTTTTGTCTGGCCCCTATGTAAGCACCACGTGCAAGCGATCATTTGTAGACAACGTCTCTTAAGCGTCTATCTATATTTATCTAATTCAGCCGTAACGTTCGACATTATCTGTGGTACCCTCAATATACACCAGTGAGGAAGCTGTAAAGCCGGGGCCGCTGTCTGAGATCTAAAATATAGACCATTCTCGTAAAGCTTAAGCGCCGTGATAAGCTAAAATTGCTTGGCAGCAGATGGGCTAAAAATAAAATAAAATTCCTTCGGCCCATATCAGTCTTTAAGCCGTGCGGACGGTGCATTCGACAGGTGATTCTATCCATCTCGGAGCCTGTGTATAGATTTCGACTGTAAATCTGATACGGATCGTATTGGTTGTACAGCAGCGTCTACGGTTACCGAGAACAGGTTTACGTAGCGGATTGTCGTATAAACAGGGTGATGTGAATGCAGTATGTGTCACACATGCTGACGACTTAGTCATATTGTGTGATACACACACTGTGGTATCAAATATCAACGAGAAGCTATCAAAAAGCATTACATAACCAACAAAAACTGTTTAGTAAAATTAATAGTGGAAGCAATCATAATGCGAGGATGCAATTTTAATGCGAAGAAGCAATTGTTGGATGTTTACCCCAAGGGATTTTTTCGGTAAAACCTAAATAGTATATTTTACGTCTAAAGTACAAAAAGTTAATATGGTCTCGGTTTCGAGACTAAATGAAATTCTAGTCGGGCAGTAAGATAGTGACCTGCGAATCTTTCTAATTTTAATGTAGATTGCTGGTGAGAACCTGAAGTATTATGCTCATAGCTACGGCAGACTCGCTATGCCTTGTAGCACTTGTAATCAATTTACACCCGAGTCTTTACGAGTAATTCTCAGTGAGAAGCAAGCAACATGCATAGGCTCCTCAGTGCATACAAGACATGCTGAATAAGCTAGCAGGTTTATTAGTCCCAAGGGGGTGCAAGGTAAAATTTCGACGCGATCTATGCGTGTCTGGGAGCGTTCTACAGATATGCTATCGGTTTGCCAAAGGCTTGTTATTATAAATTGACGGAGTCATTAGCGCAATATCGCCGGCGCCTTAGACTAGTTCCCTACCCAAGCCAAAGTTGCTCAAGGTAGGCTTGGATCAATCTAGTGGAAGCTGTTTTCTATTCCTGGTCTAAGAGACCAAATGACCATGATGTTCGCCTATTGCATACGGACCCATAAGAGTGGTCTGGGCGGGCTGGAGGCTTAGTAGACAAGATATGCATTAGGTAGTCAATTACAATGCCTCTTTTGACGCACCGAGCGAGCTTTTGATATAGCTAGTGCGCTGTTTCTTTGCCGCCTAGATGGGCATGCAGAAGAAGCTTGTAGACTTTGTCCAAATGTTGAGAGCTTATTTTGCTGTATTGGCCAGAAAACCTTTTCCAGAGAAAAAAGTAGTCACCACCTGTATAAAGGACCACAAATGGGCGCAGCGTGGACGAAGGTGCTTTGTGAACACCCAATCTCTTTTGAGGAGGGCATTATGCAAGTATAACTTTTAGGTAGCCTAGGTAGGGGGAAGCCAAGGCTTCGAAAACCACATATCTCAGCTATGCTGCAGATAATCAGGTAGATTTGTTGCTGGCCCGCATATTTCTTCTAGAGTACGTGCCATTTGCGGTTCGATCGTCCCCTGCGCAGCACCCGGAAGCCAAAATTTCACGGCTAACCAGTCGTATGTTATGCCGCGTGTAGTGGAAGCACTTAGCAATCACGGGGATCGATGGGCTTCGATATTAAGGATCGTGCTCGCAAGTCTTTTTTTATGGCTGCTTGTACTGTCTGAAGCAGTGCGAAGTGCTCGTCCGCTAATTTATCCTGGAAGGTTCAGATTATCAATCTACCCGCGCGGGCGCAGGATTCGCTACAATCAAGTGCTACCACGTGTGATGGGGTCGTACAGCACCTTGCACAGAGGAGGCGAAGAAAAAGATAATAATTTCCTTGGCGAGCAAATGGTCATCCTCGGACTTCAGTGTGCAATTTCACTTTTTAACATCCCTTCCATTCCTATCAAGAATTCAGTATATGCCCTACATTGCACTCCGTAATTTATGTATCCTTCGAGAAGCAAAATATTTTTCAAAAATTCTAAATATTTGTACGGCACCTAATTGTTGACCCCATGACAGGCATCAAGCGCTACGGGTCGTCGGGCGCACACACGGTGGAAGGCAACGCGGCCGGATCAAGAGCTGCGCATTTGACCAAAAAGCGCGAAGAACAGGAAAAGGAGTATGAAGCCAAGCGTCAGGACATTGAAAAGACGAATCGTCGAGGAATGCGCATTGACGCCAACTTTCAGTCGCACCAGGACGACGATGAGAGCGAATTTAAGGAAAGTTTTAGAAAGCTGCTTGCAGTAAGATACGTGTCATAATTTTGCACTGATTGTCTTGATTTGTAGCGCCAAACGGTGGGATTGGTGACGGCGGAAGAATTCAGAAAGAAACGCGAGGATCTTCAAAATCGCAAAAGCTCGAATGCCGATGTGCGGTGTGTGTATTGGAGCATAGTCAATGAATGACGATGATACGGTGGTCTCATGTGTGAAGAATTATGATTGCAATAGGTTGGAGGAACAGCAGAAAGAGCCAAGAAAAAAGAAACGAACAGTCAAGACGATGGGGCCGCTCTCATTTAATCTCGACGATGAAAAGGATGAACACGATACGATTGGGATGTCGAAACGCGTTAGAAAGAGCATTAAGAACCCAAATGTTCTAACGGATTTCTTGCCCGATAAGGAACGCGAAAAGGAGGAAGCACGCGAACGACAGCGACTTCGTGCGGAGTGGGAAGCCGAGCAAGAGCGGATCAAAGGTATGGAAATCATTGATTCGTTGCCGATTTTCATACGAGTAATGGACTGCAGACGAAAGTGTTGCGGTGACTTACAGTTACTGGGATGGCTCAGGGCACCGTCGGGAGATCACGGTCAGTGAGAACGCACGATTGTATTGGTTTCACGAATGCAGTTGCTCAACTTACAAACTATTGCAATAGGTTCCAAAGAAGACAACGATTGGCAAATACCTCGAGCTTGTCAAGCAGCAGTTGGTCGCCGAGTTTGCCGAACTCCGCGGTGTCAGTGCAGAGAATTTGATTTACATCAAAGAAGACCTCATCATTCCTCACGTGAGTGAGCGTTTTGGTGCTGGGAGCTAGAATGAAACTAATTCCTTGATATGCTTCATAGCACTATTCTTTCTACGATTTAATTGTAACCAAAGCTCGAGGGAAAAGTGGTCCATTGTTCCATTTTGACGTGCACGACGATGTACGCCTCGTGCAAGACCGGCGCGTCGAAAAAGATGAGGTTGGGAAAGCGCAACATTTCTTGTTCATGCTAGTGCACGTTTAATGTGTTGCGCATGTAATGTAGTCACACCCAGGCAAAGTTGTGGACCGGCATTGGTATGAAAAGAACAAGCACATTTTTCCTGCTTGTAGATGGGAAGTGGTACGTACGTCTTTCGTCAAAGCCAAGCCAAGCCGTCTGACGTAGCGGAGTATCTGTTTTCCCAGTTTGATCCAAGCATTGTTCGCGAGAAGTACACAATCCACGGAGATTAATTCTGAAGCACGATCAAATGTATTTTTCAACGAAGTTAAAGATGTTTGCAAACAATCATCATCAGTGCACGGATTGGATAACCTGAAAAGTATAATTAATCAAAGCAGATGGCAATTGCATAGTTGATACAAGAGCTTGCGCACTTGCGTAAACCCAAGTCAATTGTTTCGAAAATTTTGAGTATCTGCTGGATTTTAGTCTACTCATCCTCGTCAGATTGGATAAACTTAGAGTAAGACGTGTTCTGGCATTCGCCGTTGGCATCAAAGATAGCTTTATAGAAAGAGCCATCTGCTCCTACGACTAATTAAGGCAAGAAAAACAAAAAAAAGGTCAGTATTTGATGGACCCTAATTTGATATTGCGACAAAAACACTTACCAACGATAGTGTTCTTTTCCGTCCCAAATGCACAAATCGTTCGAGTCTCTGGAACACGAAATTGGGCAAAACTCCACTCGGAACTAAAGTATTTTGGAAGCAGTCCTCGCATAAACGACAGGCTACAGAAAAACACACACGTCAATTCATCTCCTTCATTATCAAGTTCACCCGACAGCAAAAACAGCACCTCGACTTGGAATTTTCAGTACCGTCATCATCTCCACTTCGAGGAGCACTAGCAGCTGCAAAGTGGGATGGCATACTGTGCGATGGAACATTTCCCACTGTATTCAACTCGGAGGAAAAGCTGTGACCAGACCCTTCAGCTGTTAACGAGAAGACGTGCACTGTACCCTTATCACTCGAGCACGCAAGCAAAGGTGCTGTTGGGCTAAAACAAATGCTGTAAATTTCTGCACGGTCCGCTCCACGGCTAAAAAATGAACACTCATAAGCACATGATCACAAATCCACTCGCAACTTATCACCACTTGCCGTAATTCTTGCGTAATCTGACCACTTTGCGTGTCAAAGATACGAATCAGTGTTCCTTTGTCCGATGCCGTCGCCAGACGCGTGCCATCAAGATTCAAACATATCTGGACACAACCATTACTATTCATGTGCTTGAAAATCCTCGAAAGAATCATCTCACCTGCGATAACTCAGCTTCGTGGGCTGTAATGAGAGTAGTCTTTCGAAGATCGTACAATTCTATACGAACAGTTCCGCGCGTCACGCCTGGACAGGCCAAGACTGTGTTGGATGGGTTTGGGCACAACGCGCACAGCCCTTTAGGATTCGCAATCGTTTCAATGTGATCAACCAGCTTCAAGTCCGCTACATGGGAGTCAAAACTGAGTTAGAAAGTGATCTTTTGCTACTTTATCCGGTACTGCAAGCGACGCACAAAAGTTATAGACGTAAATCTTGTTCTGCAGCACCACGACCACACTATAGCAACGCAATCGGTCATCAATCCCCCGAAAACATTGCCAACAGTTCAGTGAAAAATGCCACTTACCGGTCACGTCGCAGCTTCACGGCCTTCACTTCACTGCGAAAGCTTAGCTCTCCAATATTACGGCTCTGATGATCGTCCCAAATCATGACCTGTACCATACCAAAACCGCACTCTTTATCAACCCCACAGCTGCTACTCTGCGAGTCGAATCCTACCTTGTTCGGAGGATACTTTGGATTGCGTCCTCCACCAACAATAGCGAGGATGTTGCAGCGAAAAAGCATTTCCACTATGCCGATACCGCCATCGGTAAAGTCTGCAGATAAAAAAACTCGAAAACTGACTACTACATTTCCACTTTCACCTTGGTGTACACTGCGCACCTCGGTGGAACGTCTCCTTGAATGGGTCACAATTGAAAATTTTAAATCCCGTGTCGGTCCCACATGCAAAGCAGCCTAATTTCGCATATAAATGTCATCAGAAGGTCCTTGAAGCGCGACATGATAAACACGCACCGCTGTCCTGATTAAATCCAACAAAGAGAAGTTCGTTTTGCTGCTCGCGACTGAGATTCATGGTCGACATGGTGCTGCCAAGAGGGGAACAAGAGACGTGGGGGCGATCGATTGTCCGCTGCTAGCGTTGGCGCGTTTTGTAGATTTTTCCGCGAGAGAAGGTTGCAGAATGGTCGTTATTTTACACGATTTTACATTATTTCTAGGGCTTATTGTCAAATGCAGCGAAATTTTTGAAAAGGTAACACGAATAGAAAATATTGACGTCACTATAGAACCAATGTTGCGATATATGATACACACCAAATCAAGCTTTTAAGGAAGACACTTCTACAAAAGCTGTTTAGGACAGGTCCTTTAGCCTAGGGTAGGTAGGATATATAGGCTACCAATTATTTTTTACCCCGCCTCTTCCCCATACTGCCGCCGTAACGCGTTACTGCCTCTCGCTTGTTGCGCTTAGCCATAAGCTTCGGATCCAGCGGAAGATAAGCATAAGGTTCGAGCTTGCCCTTCTTCTTCAAGTCACCTCCTGCCTTCTTCGCACGGTATTCCCGACCCGTACTGCCGTCCTCGTCTCGTTTACGCTTGATTCGGTCGCCCTTGCCGTTTTTACCTTTGCTGTGAAGTCCCATGCGCTGCAGCTGAGTGGCCACATCCTGCTTTATTTTCATGTCATCGTCACTACCGCTCCCCCCATCCATGCCGTCGTCTCCATCCTGAGGGACAATCAAACGTCCATCTTTGCTCATTTGAAAGTCGTCGTCACTCTCATCATTGTCCTGCCGGTCTCTCTGTGCTGAGAATATATTCTTCACCGCAGCGTTAGCATCGAGAAAATCCATTATATCCTCACTGTCTTCACGGATCATCTTGCCGCCTTTGTGCTTCCTGTGCAAGTCCTTTTTTCGTTTTAACACTTGATTTGCCGCAGCTTCGACATCGTCTCCTTCCTCGTCCGAGTCAGCCATAAAGTCTTCAAAAGAGTTGCATTTCTTCTTAGCGGCACGGCGCTCGGCAGCCTCGGCCGCAAGTTCCGACTTTTTCTTGTCTTCGCGTTCCTTGGTCTTTTTGATGTGACGGATGAGCGCACGATCTTCCTCGGGAACTAATGCAGCCACGTGCTCGTAGCCAAATTTACGGCACAATTTGATCAAAATGATGCGATTTTTTGCGCGAAATCGATTCTTGCTTTCACCAATCCAGACTAGAAGACCATTGACCATATCCGGAACGAATTGTTCCAATTGATCCTTCGACAACACGGCAATCCCGAGCTTCATAAAGCCAATAACACTCTTGATCACTTCACGGGCTCTTTCGTGCAGCAGCATGAGCACAGTCTTGAGTAAAGCCGGCATAGTCTGAGCTATCGCTGCATCTTCACGACCAAATTCAAATACCAATCGGCTCAGGCAAATTACAGCCGCACTGCGCATATGGGGCGTGCGAGCGGCTAGACCACCTAAAACCATCTGAATGAATTCCATGATTCCATTCTGTGGGTCACGAGCGCGCAGCAGCGTGGCCATGGCCACTAGGAGCTCAAAAGCAGCCTCACGAGCTTTCCCGTTCGCCTCTTTGGTACAAAGCATGATTTCACCGACAAGATTTGGAATCAGCTCTTTCTCGGCCACTTTATCGGTGGCTGGCTGAGCCTGCAATGCGCGGATCATGTGAGCAAGTACCCGCAAGCGCATTTTCTTGGCAGGCACTGAGCAAGTGAGCAGCGACTCACAGATGGCACGCGTCAAGTCTTGTAGTTGAGACTCGTCAGACAGGAACGTTGGGTGCGAGTCGCAAATGGCGACTAAAGCAGCGTACGAACGTTTTTGCATACAAGCATCGGCATCGTCCAGCAAGTACGGCTTTATCACCCGGTACAAGAGTGCTACATTGGCGTCGTCGACATGAGTTAAGAAAGCCAATGCAAGAGCCATCTGCGCATGCGAAATCCGTCGAAACTTGGTAGCTCGCTTCGAGTTGCCAATCGTACCATCCGCCTCTACCCGCTTGGCGTCCGTCGTAGCCTCTAGCAGCTTCTGCATTACTTTTTTAAACGTAGTGCTGATCAATTGGGCATCAGCAAGCGAGGAAAAGCCCTCGAGCGTATCGAGCAGCACTTGAGCACGCTCCGTATCCTTTTCCGGGTCCACTTCCTCAACAAAAGAGAGCAGCAGTGGCACATAACGTCCCGAGAATTTGGCCAAAGCAGCACGATCACGCACCAACTTGGCCTCATCCAATTGGTCTGCTTCAAAGTCACACTCTTCACCTTCGTCCTCAGCGTCTTCTACTTGAATTTCCTCCGCCTCGCAGTGATAGCGACGAGCAATGGATTTCTCAAGAGCACGTGTGCGCTTTACAAGGGCTTGTAGCCCTTGACAAACCGCAAGACGCAGCTCTGGGTAGCGCTTGTCAGCCATGGCACTCGCGAGGACCTTGGCAATCTTTTTAAAGTGTGAGTCAATATCCACGGCACGAGCACACACGCTAGGGAATAAACTCCACAATTGAATGGCCCGAGTCTGAAGATTCTTAGTTTGTAGCGGAGTGATGCTGGCCTCACGTGAACCGGCCTCGCATGCACGAGCCATGGGCAGCACCACATCAGTGAAAAAACTGAGCTCGCTACCACCTCGAGTCGCGCGCAGCGCGTCACGAAGGACTGGAAGGAGCCACGCACGCTGCTCGCTCACAATCTCAGTGGGATGGTCAATAGGGACAATTTCGAGGAAAGCACGTGGGCCCACGGCTTCTACGGCAGCACCTGCAGCCAGCGCAAACAACTGGGACAGCGTCCGCGCGCTCTTTTCATTCTGCTCCTGCTGTGGAAGTTGGTGAGCAGCCTCGTGAAGTTCACAGCACGTGATTATAATGGCTTCAAACGCTACGCGACTAGCTTTTCCGTAGAAGCGAATTAGATCCGCAAGAAGCGGGAAAGTGTGGCTCCATGCACTTTGGAAGCGCAGCGACGTCAGACTTTGGAGAGATGCCAGCACGCGAGCGACGGTTTCATTCGTACCTTTGGCTTCAAAAAGCTCCGGAATCACAATAGCCTTTACCACACTCAACAATGAGCGAGTAGCTTGGCGCTGGACACGGTCGCTGTCGGTTGCAAGATGAGAGCACACAGCACTTACTACACGTGGTAAAAGCTCACGAGCCGCCTCGGCATCCACAGCAGCGAGACGAATGAGAGCTTCAGAAGGAATACGCACGGCATAGATGGCCACAGGACTTCCCTGAGCCTTCTGGGAGCCACTGCTCTGGGCGTCAAGGACAGCAACCACGAGCTTTTGTAAGGCATCCGCCGTCAGCTGTGACTCTGGCGCGGAACTCAGGGCATCAAACGCTTCATACGTCACGAGACGCAACGTCTTTGAGTTTGCATCAAGAAATTGGGCAAGTGCTGCAACAAGGGAAGCCACGACTTTACGCTGTAGCAGCGGCAGCGCCAGCTTGAGGAAAGCGACAAGCAGCACAAGTCGCTGGTCATCATTGTCTCCTGTTTTAGAGCTCGCGAATACGTTTTCAGCAAAACTGGCAATGTGCGTAGAGAGGATGTCGCAGCCCTTGGCGGCGTGGAGCTCCAGGATGTCCACAACCCACTTGTGGCCAGCCTTGCGCACTTTAGGACGCGAATCCATTGCCAGCGCCAGTAGTAGCTGAAAGCTGCGCAACAGCTCGGGGCGACTCCAAGCAGCACTTGATGATTCTTGAGCTAGCAGCGCCAAAGCCACAGAGGCAGTGGCCGAACGCAGTAGTGCAGCGTCGTTACCCGCCTCCTGCAAGACCGTAGTGAGACACTTGGCCACCGCGGAAAATTTGCCGCGAAGAACAGCATCTGGTACCTCCGGCAAAACTATACAAAGGAGTTGTGCGATCTCTTGGCGATGCGAGTCTGATGCAGCGTCTAGTGCCGTCATCAGCGCAGCGAAATACTCGGTGGGTGAGATTGGCGCCTGGCGGTCGCCATTGATGCGACGTTCGTAAATTACGTCGCAGATGGCACTTAGCACCACATTGAGCTTCACTTTTTGCGGATGCGCACCGCTTGCGTGCTTACGCAGCTCCGTGAACGGGTCCATGGCTCCGCGCTCACTTACCTTATGCCAATCAATCAATGGTCATTAGAAAAACCATTGGCCGCGGCAGTCGGATTTAGCTACATTTGACCCAAAAGAAGCGATTAAAATCGAAGGCTGCAAAAATGAGTCACACCAAATCGTATTTTATATATTTATGTCCGAAGTTTACTATACACATGTCCGGCGTATATCACTAACTTCCAGGGCTTTTACCTGGTAGAAATGTAGCTAGGGAGTGTAGGACATAAAAGTGCAGCTACCAAATCCGCGATTCCTTACACAAGATATTAACTGCATTCTTCTATGCGTAAAATTATATCACGTTACCAGCATTGGACTCGACCGATAAACCGCTTCGCACTACCTCACTTCGCATTTTCTTACCCGCCCTCCTTCGCTTTGCTTAACTGTTCTTGAACCACTCGTTCATTCGGTTGCAGATTGTTCGTTCGAAAGCTTGCTAGGCTGATGGATTGGAACGCTCGCTCAACTGTTTGCTTGACTGCTTGCTTGCAGCTTCGTTAGGTCGCCGTACATAAGAACCATTGCAATTCGAACCCGTGTGTGCGATCGCACTCCGGAAACATTTTTGGTAGCTTTGAAGCAGTAAATCCGGCTTATTTTTGATAGCGATTCGCACATACGGCCTGTCGAAATTTATGCTACAGTTGCAGTAAGTTTGTGGTTCAGCCCATAATTGTGTTCCCAATTCTCATTCTCACTTGCATGGGACATGTAGAACCACTCGATTAGTGACACAAGACGGCTTTAGGCAACGCAATTTTTGTGAATTGCCAATTTCATCTAGATGGTAAAGGAACTTAAGACGCCTGTTTACTCTCTTAAACGCTTGCTCAGTCAAGAAATGGCGATTTTTCTATTAGGGCACGTCCAGAAGTCTTCGTTGCTACCAACTGCAACCTTATTCAATTGTCGCCATCAGAAAGTTAGTTGTCGTGCACTAAGCTATGTGACGACTTGCATTGAGCGCACCGTTTCTTTGTAAAATCTGTTAGTGCAGAATTTAATAAAGCACGCTATCAAATGCGACCCCACGACATTATTGTGCAAGCACCTAGTGTAGTCTTGCTTTACTCAGAGTCCGAATGCAAAGTAGTGAACAAGAGATTATACAGCCCGAAAAAGAGAAAGTCACTTATAGTCTCAAGAAGCAGACGAGAAGACGAGCAGACACAATGTTTTTTGCTGCTACTTTAAAGAAAAAAGTTGTTTGTGAACAGACTACCACTAGTTCTTGGGGTCAATCAGATAGCGGTCCATGACTCGTATTGATTGGAAGTGCTGAACAAAGGTCAACTGAACTCGCGCTTCCTATAATCATAAATTTGAGCGACAACATCTGAATTTTCGATCGGCGGTAAATTATTATGTTGAGTTTGTCCAGATATTTTGTGGGCATTTCTCGGCGACAAAAATGGCGATGGGTTAAGCGCACTACACGAGAATCTTTAGCTCGAATACTATCACGGATCGTTGCTTCCAGTAAATATAGCAAAATCGAGCGTATACTTTGTGCCAAGACCATCCGTGTAGAGATTACTGTACGTTTCGAGTGCACACGTAACACTATTTGTGCCACCAACATCAAAAGCAAGAAGCTTTAGCTTTTATAGCTCAACATAAGAGATTAAAGCTTGAAATTTCTCATAACATAACTCATTTTCTTCCAGATGCAAATCAAATTTGATTGTAAGCATATCGATAACACGCTTGTGATGTAAACTCTTTACAAAGACTGCAACTTCAACTAGAATTTATTATGCAGTGACCATTAGAATATGTACTGCTTCTTGTTTTCAAATTTACCTTCTTTTCAATGTTCAAAAGAGCACGTGACTCTGTCACATAATATTGTCCATTCGATATGACACACACTCGGTTTGTGTACCCTGTTACACTTCTCTCACCAAGACTTTGGACTTTTGAAGTCTATTCAAGCTAAGCTTTGATCAGAACCTTTCTTCATAATATCACGGCTTCTCAGAAGCCCGCACAACAAACTGAATAATATCACGGCCCATTCCAAACACAGACTTCTAGTCATTTGGCTGTATTGTCGAGCACACCGGGTGTGTCATCGTGGTCTGAAACAAACAACAGTTCGAAAGCACGATTAGAGCTTCTAGTATTGAGTCATTTCAACGAAAGTCGTTGTATCGATTCGGTCGCTCGTGGGGCACACTCCCACCACGCAGATCAACCACCCTCTGTCGAAAGAATCAGCTTAATGGCCTGCGGCTCGCAACACCATGTCATGTTGAGCAAAGATACCCTTAAACCATACTCGAGAAAAATTGCCACACACTCGAACGCCCATACATCACACACCGCGTGCTCACAATTATCACAGCGCACCTCACGCACTTCATGCTTATTCTTTGATAAAATGCTTGCCTCTGATGAGCCAAAACTTTTATGCAATATAGTTGATGAAGTACGAGACCATGAAGTATAATCATCGTCATATAGATTTCGCTCGGTGCTAAATCACCGGTTCTTTCTCAAGCAGATTTCGAACCTTGAGCTCGTAGTCGTATCGCTCGGCGAGCAAGTCGCTCGCTCAAGCTTCTCGATGTCACTTCGTGCCCTAAATCAAGTTTGGTCTATTTGGTGGATCGATTTGCTGTGGCCTTACCTGCGTATGATTCGCTGTCAGCGCTCGCGTTTTCTTCTAGGTATGGCTTTAGTCCACGCAGAGCATTACATCCTTTTGTAAATAACAAATGACTACACTAAGTCTTTTTTGACTATGTGTTTTAAATTTTTCGATGAAGGACAGGCGAACTTTAGTATAGAAGACAGAGGCTTCTGCATCCAAACGACTGATGCCGATCACCAGAAAAACAAAATATAAGAAAGATACTGTAATGCGAAATCTGATGTCAATTGTATTCACATACAATTGACATCAAGAATCGATTTTGTCCAAGGCTACATTCGAAAAGCAGTGCATTATTAATCGTGTCCAGCACAAGCATTACGCCATATGACCGCCAAGCGGTGAATCGCGAGCCTTCAACATCATATTTTTTATCGCGAAGAGCCATTCCGCGTGGAAGGTCACATTATCTGCTCAAATACAACACCCCGGCCTTTATAATAAAACAGATGTAGCCTCGTGCTTAAGCGTGCTGACAATTTTTGTCCGTGTCGTATACTTATTCCTATTGTGAATCTTTAGCAGAGCTATGCTCACCATACACTCAAGGATTAAAATTAATTAATACAGCTCATAGTCTAGGCGACACGATAATGCATCAGCCAAATCATTTTGCCTTCCTGGTTTATGCTTCACCTCGCAGTTATACTCTTCCAAATAGAGTTACGTAACCATTCTTAGCGAGAAGTGAGGCAACACTATCACACGGCGCAGTGGAGCATAATCTGTACCGACAAATGAATAGAAGCATAGCTGGTTGACCCTAAAGCATACTTTTTTCGCTGGTAGATCTGTGTCATACACATCGCTGTTTTTCTTGGTGGCCTTAAGCTTCCGAGATTCTGGTGCGACACTGATGATGCTGAGCGATCATTCTGGATCTGGCAAAACCAGGATCGGCACCTGTAAAACCTGACTCTGTTGAGCGCATTTTTGCCTTTAGCTTTACAAAATTCATTCTGTGTTTTCATAAGAGAGGTTAGACAGTGACCTAGCAACTTCTGCATCTTACCGTTTTTCTGCAGTCAATTGGTCAAACCAGGCCTTTTTTAAATTCTAATGCAACCGGTCTATTGGTAGCGGCCTCGACCAGTGCATTGTCGGCTTCAAGGTCATGCTTTTAAACGAAGCACCTTAATGAGACATCTGTTTTGCAACAAACATAGCGTAAAGATATTAGTGTGCATAAGCACCACCCGTAAGTACACAATGTGGTTAACGTTGCTTGACTTAGACCTCTATGGACAAAAATGTCATCAAATCATCTCTGTGGGTCACCGAACTGCATCACCCAACAGTTAAACGCTGCAGGCGCACTTGAGAGTCCGTAAGGCGTAATTAAAAACTCCCAGGACATACCGCTCAGAGTGTCATTGGTATGTACCTCTCTCGCACAAGAAGTTGATAATACTCGTAATTAATCGTATTGAGCAGCTCTACGGTGTATTAAACTTTGCCACAAATCTTTTCTGCTAAATTCATTATAAGCGTGTGCAATGCGCTACTCTTGTTTGGCTTTTGACACGGAATGCCGCCGTAGAATGAGAGGCCGTTTTGCTTTCCAAACCATTCCCGTTTCTTACTGTGCACAAAATATTGCGTCGATGATGTCGTACTTCTCTTTTGCAAAGGCTACAGCCGCGCTATGCAGTGTTCGATTTCTGGAATCCAGCTTCGCCAAGGCGAACACATGATTGTGATCCTCTACCAAAGGTCAATACATGTCTAATATGTAATTTAGGATCAATAAGTGCTATTCAGTCGCTAAATTTAATAGTACCGAGAAGTTGATTTCTTCTTCACGACCTGATGTAAAGTTTAGTCAGTACGGGTGGAACTTGGTTCCGTGTATAAATTCTTGTTGAAGCCGTCGGAGAGACTCGAGGGAGCTGTTTGAAAGGTACACGTGTGATCAACTTGAAAGGTGTATGTAAGAAACCCGCGAGTGGACAGAGGTGCACCAGTTTACTAGTCCATCTTTGTGTGAAAATCATAAATATATGCTCCTGCTATTCTATGACAAAACGAGCGATTCTTTTTTATATATCGATTCATGAATTCATGCGACTAAGGCACATTTGTAATAGTTTTTTTTTCCTTATGAAAATAAAAAATTCCGAAGGGGTATGTTAAGGCTGTTCATGTCGCTGTGGCTTTGCATGGCGGTTGCCATTTCGGAGGCGCAGGAGCCTGGTCACTTTCATGATCCACCGACTAGCCGCTTTGCCTACGTGACTGTGCACTACGAAGGCACGAGTCGTGACGCCGAGTACGTGCTTGGCGTTCAGGTTATGATGCATTCGATTAAGCTCACCGGCTCGCCGTACGACCTCGTGGTGCTGGCCTCCGATTCTGTCTCTGAAACGAGCAAGTCGCTTTTTCGATCCATGGGCTGCCGTGTTCTGGACGTGAACAATATTGACAATCCATTCGTAGGGAGCACGTTACGTAACAAGGGCTTTATCTACACACTCAACAAGTTGCACGTGTGGAACATGCTTGAGTACGAGCGCGTGGTATATCTTGACGCTGACAATGTAATGATCCGCAACGCAGATGAGCTGTTCCTTTGTGGTGAATTTTGTGCTGTCTTTATGAATCCTTGCCACTTCCACACTGGTCTACTAGTGGTTACGCCCTCGAGTACCGAGTACCAGCGACTCTTAAACGCTTTAGTGCATCTCGAGAGCTTTGATGGGGCAGATCAGGGCTTCCTTTCGTCCATGTACAGCAAGATGCTTCGCAAATCGAAGCTATTTACGCCCATGAAGTCTGCATACACTGGTGCACTCGTCGAGATTCAAAAGCCGGAACCCAAGGGTATGCGACTGCCAGTCGGGTACAATATCAACCACAAGTATTTCTACGAGCAATACCACTGGAAATTATTTTACCTACGCCAATTTGCCTCCATGACGTCACCCATTAGCCCCGTCAAAGTCGTGGTTGAATCGGCGAGAAGCATTCCAGCACTTACAATCGGATACCCCATGGCTTCGATCCTCAAGCCTTGGTATTGGTGGGCGGGTTTCTTCTTGGACTTGCATGGCGTGTGGCATGATATTCGCGCCACGTTACCAGCTTCGCAAGAGCGTTACGGAGCGGAAGAGGCTGTCAAGACGTTGCTTGGTTTTTTTAGCTCGCTCGCGCTTCTTACTGCTGCGTTGTATGCGCTCAAACTTACCTTACCTATGCGGCAGATCCAGCAGCGATGCACAGACTTGACTATGCGGAATAGCAAGCAGGCTCGTTTTGCTTACAAAGCCTTTCGCATCGCCCTCGTACTCTTGGCTTTTCGTATCGCTCCTGCACGTGTGCACCCCTTGGCTCCTGTCAACTACGGCTACGGTCTTACGATTTTTATGAATGGGTTTCTCCACATTTATTTTGCTTGTGTGATTTCCAACTTTTGGAATCCATACCAAGAGGTTTCTATGCCGCCCGTGCTCTACGTGACGCGGTTTTGGCTTTACGTTGCGCTCACAGTGGCTTTAGAGCTCTTTGTGGTCTGGTTTAGTACGTGGAATGTGTTTTTGAACGTGCTCTGGCGCCTATTATTGATATTTTGGTCTCTCCTTCTTTGCGCGTACTGGCAAACTACGTACTACCGTGTCGTGCTTAATGCCGAATTTGGTGGCAAGAAGGAGCAGCTTCGAAGCCTCTAGCCGCTACGTTCTATTTGCACGAAGAACGTAAGCATAACAGCAAGCTTTTGTAGTAAAGAAATATCATAGTAGCAATGTGTTTAGATGTGACGCGAAATAGACAGCAATCTGCAAAGAGATCAGTTTATTCATTGTATAGACCAGAGCCGGAAGGTGCAGTCGGAGCTGGACGACGCTAAAAAGCGGCCGTTTGGGTCAAACTTAACAGACTGCAGAGATACATCACGAGGTTAGCAGTCGCAATTCATAAGTGAGAGAGAAACAGATAAGCGAGAGAGTGTTAGCCGACTATGAAGGACATGACTACAAGTGAATTCGCAACCCACCTGGACTGGACCCTCGTGGCCCTTTAGATCGATTGCAAGAGATTCTGTTTGCATGCTGAAGAGCTTGACGGATCCTTCGTCACTAGCCGCCGCAACAATCTTTCCACTACGATCGAATGCCACGCTATTAAGCGGATGCTGGCCACCAGTGAGTGAGCTGCGCTCCGCAACCATGCGGACATCCCAGACCTTGATAAAGCCATCGGCGTCGCAGGATGCTATGGTATCCCCGCCAAGCGCAAAGGCCACACTATTACAAGCGTTTTGGTGACCATAGAACGTTTGCACGCAAAGACCAGAACGCAGGTCCCAAACGGAAACTGTCTTGTCTCCAGAGCCTGTGCAAATGTTAGTGGAGAACGGCTGAAAGCAGATGCTGTTGACAGAATCCACGTGGCCACGTAGCGTCCGGCGGCAACGTCCAGTAGGCAGATCCCAAAGCTTGCATGTATGGTCCATCGAAGCGCTGACAAGAAAGTCGCCGTCATGATGGAAGGCGCTCTCCCAAACGGGATGCGAATGGTCAGCAAGCGTCTGGGAACAAGCAGCACCTACAAAGTCCCAAATCTTGACAGTATTGTCTCCCGACGATGTTGCCAAATGCGTTCCCCGTGGATGAAATACGATGCTGGAAAGCCAGCTGCGGTGACCTTCACCACTCATGATGAGCTCTCCAGCAGGTGCTGTCCAGAGTTTCCAAGTCTCATCGTCCGAGACGGTCGCTACGACAGCTTTTTTAGGATGGAACGCCACTGCTGCGATTGAATTGGCATGTGCCTGACATGTTTTCGCAAGCTCCACGCCTTCAGGACTCACGGGCTCAAAGCGCTTGTCGACAAATGGATTCGCAACGTCAGAGTTAGGCAGTTTGGTATCAAGTATGTCAGTTTTGCTCTTGCCCTTTTTCTTCCGTCCGTTCGAGCTAGTCTTCGAGAAAGTTGCCGTATTTGTCGTCAACGTACTTCTAGTGAGCGGTGCAACTTGACTTCCTTGTTTGCATTTCGCTATGGACAGTGTGTTGGCTGTCGAGGCACCGGCAAGAAGTTTGACTTGACTCTCTAAAGCCTCTGCTCTAGCCACTTGTCGATCTCGCTCGATGCGAAGAAGCATCTTTTCCTTTGTTGAGTTTTCATACTTGGCCTTGAGCTCTTGAAGCAACGGCTCGTAAGCAGCCACGTGCTTTTCGAGCTTACGAATCTTGACAACCAGCGCCTCTTTCTCTTGCAACACGCGTTGGTGATGCATCTTGTGAACATTGCGCTGATGCCGAAATTTATCCCACGTCCCTTTGGCTTTTTCCGTGATTTTCCGCGTGTCCTCGAGCTGATGCCTTAACTCCTTTACTTGATCATCGAGCGCCTGATTGCGCACGTAAATGTCGGGCACGACACCCACGTCGTCTTCACATAACTTTCCTTTGGCACTAAACTCGTACCATTCGTGGTTGAACATGTCGAGTGTACGCGTGAGGCCCAGCTTGATGAAAAAGTTTCGGATAAAGTCGTCCACTACGGATGGTCGCACTTGAGCGTGGACACGCGTTATCGTCGCTTGCCTTGGACTACCGACAACATTATTCTCTACCTTCGAATCATCACTACCTCCTTCTGACACCGCCAATGCGATTGTGTCTTGTCCAGCAGAACGATTTAAGCTTCGCAGCACTGCGGCAAAATCCTCTCCATCATTCTCGTCGTCGTCATCGTCGTCGAGTCCAAGATGTTCATCGTCTACTGTCTCGTACTCAAACGCTTCATCATCGTCGTCATCTGGAGCGTGATCGACCTTTTCCAGTCGCTCAAGCTCTTCTTTGTGCCGCATTTTAACGATATCACAAGGGTGACCGACCTATCTCGCGACGTTTCAAAACATCCATAGATGTATCCCAAAATATTGTGATTGAGAAGGAGAAAGCAAGAAGTATCTGTGCAATATTTGAAATTACTGTAAGAAGGAAGGCACTGCACATCGTTTTTATTTGCTATTGCGGAGTAGGGTGTTGTCTCTCAACAGGAATAATGTTTGAGGGCTTTGGACAACTATTTGAACTACACCCAATCTTCCTTCACTAAAGACCTGTCTAGAATAGCGCTCTTTTCAACTAGGTTATTAATTGTTGCCTTCGATAGTCTTTTTTGATGCTCGGTTGCAAGAGCAATACCTGTACCTCAACGTGACTGCATTGCAGCGGATGGTTTTCCGCTGTCTGGTGTCTCAGCCGACTCCTTTACTTCTGAGCTACCAGTATTATGCGCGGCCTCCATAGCTGCTTTCTCTTGTTCTTGTCGTTGTTGCTTTCGCTGCTGATCCATGATTTTCTTCACCTGATTCTCGATAATATCTTTGTGGTCTTCTGCTGCTTGCTTTGCAAACGTAATCAACAAAGCATCCTTGCGTTCCATCTCCAGCGCCTTTCCCTCTCGGTATCCATCGATAAATGCCATTAGCACTGACTGACCCACTAGCAGCTTATCCGCCAACCACGACTGCATGCTTAGCTTGAAGGTATCAATATCCTTGCTCTCTAGACGCAATGCAGCGTCTCGTCCCTCTTTCGCGAGATTTCGAAGCTCGTTCACATTGTTCTGTAGCGTTATAGCCAAGTCGTCTTTACTGCGATAGTCACTCACCACTTGCTTGGCGTGGGAACTAACAGCATCGATATCGATGCCCTCGGCTACATGTTGCATCTCTTTGGCGAGAAATTGTACGTTTTTAGCCCCTTGCGTGCCCAATGTGTGAACATTTTCGTGTGCTTTCGTGCCTTCTAGACTCTTGTCCAAAAAGCTCAAATTTTCGTTTACATTGCTCGAGACCTGACCACGTATTGACTGTAGTGCACGCTTAACTTCCTTCTTGCTTCGTTCCAAATCCTCATCGCTGGGACTGGCGAACGATGCCTTGTACTCGTGCCACACCTCATGGAAGATGCGGCGGTGGTCGCCGAGCGTTAACTCCCACAGGTCAACGAAGTGAGGCTTGCGCAAACTGTCCTCCAATTCGGGTGGATTCGGTAAGCCAGGAACATGCGTGCTAGCCCAGCGATTCAAACGACGGATGGATGTCTGCACCAAACGCAGCGAGCGCTGGAACAGCGAGTAGCGCGTTACGACATCAGGCATTCCGTCAAATAATAAGTCAGAGGTATAGGTAAGAATTTATCGAGCATAATTGCCTTGGGTATGATTCAACAAAGGGAATAGAGATTACATTATTGTATAGACGCCAGATGGCTCTCCGCCATCGCATCATGCGTTTCGCTTCCTTTAGTGCTGCTCGCTCACTGCTTTTCAATGCATCCTTCAGATGGTCGGCTCCACTTCTGTGTGCGTCCGCTTCTCAGATACCGACACGGTCGTTTGCCAAGGCAAAGAAAAGTAAGAATAAGACGTCTGGTCCTCCTCCGGTCGCAGACGATGATGCTGATCTCGAGGGAGGCGATGCAGAAGACGGAGGGGCTGCCAAAGCGTTGGCAAAAGCTAACAAGAACATGAAGGGTGCTATTGTAAATTTCACGCGCGCGTTGAATCAAATGCGGCCAGGCCGTGCTGATGCCGGCATCTTTGATGAGCTGCATGTACAGGCGTACGGCCAGCACGTGCCGCTCGCACAGATCGCGCAAGTGGCCGTTGTAGGAACACACCGATTGAGCGTGACAGTCTATGATCCATCGGTAGGTTTCAGTTCTGTGCATGGTCGAAGAAGACGCGTGTTGACGTTCTCGAGCTGTTTTGCAGCTCTTGGAGACGGTCAAGAATGGCATTGAAGGCACGAACCCGATCTTCTCTGTGCGGGAGGACGTGAGCTCGCTCGAGATTTCTTTTCCAAAGTACGTGGCGGCTAATCAACTCTAGAAGAATGCGAAGACGTACTAACTTGATCGGGCAGGATGTCAAAGGAAACCCGTGCTGATCTTTTCAAGGCCACCAAGAAGCAGGCGGAACAGGCTCGACAGCACGTGCGCCGTGTGCGCCAAGATGCTATGAATCATTTAAAGAAGATGAAGGAGAATGTCTCTGAAGATGACGTTGAGGTGCAAAAAGAACGCATTCAAAAGATCACAAACAGCGCCATCGCAGACATCGACAAGCTGTTGGCTGCTAAGGAGAAGGATCTTAATAGTGTATGAAAACAGAAAGTGATTTCGGTAGACGAACAGCACTAACAACCCGCTTGGCGAGATTTATAGACGATCATGATGCATTGCACTAGTGTTGATAGTATCTTTATTTTCAGACGATGTCTACAAGATGCTCCATTGGTTGCGCACCCGAACGGCCATTTGACGCACGAGGCGCTTGCGATCGTCAAGCACTAGCAACAGTTTTCGCAGCACAATATCTTTGTATGGATGCACTAGTTCATACGGAATGCTCGCCAGCTTAGCAAGACATTCCAGCGCGGCATGTCGGTCTTTTGCGCCAGATCTGTCCAGAAAGACATTGTCAATTCCCACAGCCGTTTCGTGTCAGCACGGGAAGCTACGTACCCAAATTGTGCTTGCTTGAGCAGACCGGGAAACACATCCTTTAGAAACGGCTTTGCGCTTTCTACTGACTCCAACAGCAGCGGCTTAAAGGTCTGGATGGCTGCACTGCCTAATTCGCGGTTGTCCGTGTTGAGAGCATACACAATAAGTGGGAAAATTTGAGCAAAATGCGGCAGGTAAACGGCTTTAGGCGTGTGCGCAATCACCTGCGCGAGTGCAACTACAGTGGGCACGCTTATCTCCTCGCCAGTGTGAACTTGAATGTACTTAAGCAGCACCGGGAACACCACGTCAAACATTCGTTGGCGGTAAAGAAACTAATGGGAAAGCGACAAAAAACGATATCAGCGATTTAAACACGAATGTAGCACCGACACAAACCATACCATAATAAATGCTCCACACTTGCGGTTCAGCACGTCTGAGTATTCTGACACCAAAAGCTTGAAGGTCTTTGCAACTTCCATACGCAGTGGAGCAGCTTGTATGTCGTCGCCACACTCTTGCTTTACGTTCACGCCACCATTAGCACTTTGGCTTTCTGGCGTAAGAAAACTGACGAGGAAACGCAGACACACTGCTGCGTGAAGATTGTGAGCTCGGATGACTAAAGCCTTGGCAATCCAGGCGTAGATTTGCAACGCAGCCACCCGCACGGTAAAGATTTCAGTAGGGTCACTGATCACAACGGCAAGGTTTTTTGAGAGCAGCGAATTGATAAGGGCATCAAATTCAGCACTCTCCGGCATTTTGTTTATGATTGAAGCCAATGCTTTCGCTGCGGAGAGAGCAGCTTCGGAAAAGACATTCTGGAGCTGACGGCCTTTTGTCTCACGTACGTCAACAGCGCCCGACTGCGCAACCTCGAGCAATTTGTCTACAACCAGTGATGACTCGCGAATTGTAACACCTCGGGCGGCGAAGTTGATGACTGTAGCAAAGAGTGGTACGAGCTGTAGAATGGCTAGGTCGGACGCATTTGTGCGTAAAAAAGCTTGCACTATAATGTCAATCAAGTGCTGCTGTGTGGCTGAAGACACATTCTGCATTACTGCACAGAATATACGTATGCATGCAAGAAGCTTTGCGCTGTCTACAAGGCCAAGCTGGTCGTTGCTGGTGAAAGCCGTCGCACGAATGGCAGATGTTTCGACTGCTGTGAGCAGTCGAAAAATGATAGACTCCGGTGACGATGCATTTACGCAAAATTCCATGCTTGTACGGTCGCCATCGTTTATCTCAACAATCTTAGCCACAGCTTCCAAAATACAATTTACATGGCGTCGACGATTGTCGTCGCCATTAGCATCACAGAATCCAGCTACACCCTGCTTGTCATTGTCTCTTTCAATGCACAGGTCAATGAGAGGAGAAATTGTAGCCTGGAAGATAGATGATTCACGACAGAGTTCGGTTATTGCCTCGAGAGCTTCTTCGAAAAACGAGTCGAAATCACGGTCCGAGGCGGAAAGAATTGCGGTCATCCCTGTACTATCTTCTTCCTCTTCATCTTCATGGTCGCTTCCTGCATTAACTGCAGCCATGAGCCGAGCAAGTGAAATTTCCATTACAAACGCTGCATATCCACCAGGGACCGGATTTGTCCCGATGCTTGTTGTCGTTACTGAGTGTGCGGTCGATACCGTAGAAATTTCCTTTAGACTTTGTAAACACGCAGTGCGCACCTCAGCTGCAGGGTCCAGAAGCAGCATACGAGTAAACAAGTTGATTAGTGCCTTCACCCGCGTGATTGCGACAATCGGAGATGGAGGGAGCGTGAGAAGATGACACAATGACTTTACCGCCACACATCGTGCAGTTGGGCTACTACCAGGCTTCGTGTGGTTGTCCTGGTCACCACTGAGAAAGCTCATAAGTGCGTCAATCAATGCAGGCGCATGGGGTCGCATAGGTTGCGCTTGGCTTGACTGATCAATCTCTCGGTCAATTGTGTCGACAAGAAGGAGAATGCGCGCCAGTGCAGCTTCGGATTTGGAAGACACACTGTCACTACCTGTGCTTTCCTTGTGGAGCTGCTCAACCATGAGCGGAACAGCAATTTGAAGTACATGCGCAAAACTCAAAGACGATTCGTGTCCCAGTGCGACCAGCACCTGTCCTGCTGACACGCTCACCATCGAGTCGGCAGCATGATCGCGCAATTCGCCAACAGCACGCGCTGTCATTTCCACAACAAACTTTTTCCACGCATAGGCAGCACCCGGTCTGGCTTGCGCCTTGGCACGTGCTACGACGCCAGAGAATCGCGAGATTGCCTGGCGAGCTTCAGCAATAACTTCCTGCTTCTCACCATCCCGAACTTCGTTGTATAACGCAGCAGCAATTGCGTCCATTTGTAGCAGTAGCACATTAATTGAATAGCGTTCACCGCAAAAAACCAAAGTCTGAACAGCATCCAGCTTTGCCTCGACAACGGTCGACGCGAGTTTCTTCAGCAAGAACGGCACCACAAGGGGCGCTAGCAAGTCCGAAGCCGCAAAAGCGTGACGTAGCAACAAAATGAGGCTTTCTGACGTAATGCCGTACGGATCGTTTGGCGGAGGAGTGAATATGATTGGAAAATAGCATGATACAATGTCGAAGTACTGCTGCAACAGGACGTTGTTGCACAAAAACACGGGCTCTAGCTTGGACAAAACGGAAGACGATACCTGCATGCACAGCACCAGATTACGTGGATCTTTTTCTCCTTCCATGGCAGTCAGAAAAGCTTGAGCAAATTGCTGACCAAAGTCGTCCTTCTGCTCTGCTTCATCAACACTAGCGTCCACTGTGTCTTTGCTCGCAGGTACCGAGTCCACTAGTAGCGCAATGACCATAGGTTGCGCTAATGCATGTTGGAAGAGATTGAAACACATCATACGCATTGCTTGACCCAGCTGTGGAATGTGCAACGTGCTTGCCAGCTGAAGGACAAGCATTACCGTCGTGCGTGGTGACGGTATTTGGGCCACATGGTGCGTCTCGAGCGCCAGCAGCGCGCGTAGGCAAGCGGAGGCACTGGGAAAATCCTTCAAGCGATCAGCAAAAAAAGTCAACAGCGACTGCACGGCGCTAGGCATGAGTTGTAGCTCGGGAAGGCGAGTGAGCACTTCAGCCAGCAAGAGCGTGGCCCGTGACCGCACCTTGTCATCGCCACTAGTGAGATAGACATCTAAGGCCTGGATCAGAGTCTCCATGGTTACTTGTCGATGTACATGCATGACAACAGTATTGAGTCCCGTCTTCTGCGCATTCTCATCGTTTTCCGGGTCCACAAACGCATCAATGGCTGGCGCAAGTGGCGTATCAAGGTTGAACATGGGTTGTCGATGATCTAGTGACCAATTATTTTGCAAACACGCAATATGATTGGTTCAAACTAATCTGCACCTTTTGACACATTTTTTCGAAAGTTAACGCTGATAAAATACCACCTTTAAAAATTAAAACCTTTGGGTTTGTGCACAACAGTTTCAACCAATCAACACGCTAATTTTTCCACCTTACAAAAAATTCATCACCAAGTAAGGCCATGAATGCACTGGTGTCTGATAAAAAAAATCAAAACAATTTGTGGCTTAGTTAGTCAAATTGATGACATGTAGTGCTGCACTTTTAAAACAACTGTAACGGCTTTTGTACCTTGTAGTTGACTTCCCGTCAGACGGAGCCATAAAATAAGAGTGGCATGGCTTTTGATGCCTTACAGACACCTTTCCGGTATTGATTGGTTATCCTTATAGGTATCGTAGACAGCTAAGATATATTTGAAAGAGTAAGATTTCGATGACGACCAAGAACTAAAGGAATGATAAAACACGTAACAATTATGTTGAACACCCATTTATGACATCACGATCTTTCTTTTCAAGGCCAGAACACTAACTAAAAAATGCAAATGAAAAATACAAAAGCTTTCTTGAGTAGATCTAATTTACCGCAACCCACACGCTAAGACCAAGCCGTCTTTAGCGCAAATGCTGGTAACATTTCTGGAACCGAGTTCCTTGCTCCTCATTTCTTTATTAGGATTTTGCGGTTAGTGGGGCAACCACTCCACCCGACTGTTACACGCTAACCTGGATGCGGGTTGGTCGGACGGTCACACCTGTAGATGTGATTGCTCTCCCACTATGAGAACCTATTATCGACTGCCTATGGGTATCAAACCAGGTATCTTCCGGTCCTGGGTCGGGAGACAAACCACACGAGCCACAAAGGCGGCCACTCTCCCTCTAAGCAAGACGCATTGTGACCCCATCACACCAGAGATGATTCCTACGGCCACGGGGTATATCGTCTACCTAAATTTAGCTTTTAACATACGTTGTAGAACGTACAACCATTTCTCATTTGTCGAACGCCCAGAATGCGCTCGTTCAATGGCTAGTCATTTCTTATGGCTTCGAGACGGTGGCTTTCTTGTAACCCATCGAGCTGCTTTGCAGCTAGATGCATTTGAGCTTTGTAGGTGAATTTTCTAATTCATGACTTTGGCATGAGTAATAAGGCTCCCGACGGCAGCACCATGCTGAAATCCAAGGCTACCATAGTAAGAGAGAAAACAATTAATCTCAATTTCCTGTAAAATTGATCGAGTTGGTCATGAGGGCGGCTTGAATATGGTCCATGTAGCGTACGCTATCTCTCACCGCTTTAAATTTAGTCAAAAGCGCTCTACCTTGGTATTTTATCTCATAGAGTTATAAAAAAGTTCGCTGAGAGCATCATTCTTTTCGGCGATAATTTAGCGCCTCCAGCGCTCGCATTTTTTGCTTATAAAATAGCAAAAGTTTCTTGTGCCGCCCGTGCGGGGGAGGGGGGAAGTGGTTGGCATCCATTACTATGGCATCGATTACAAAATAAGTCACAGCGCTGACTGAAGGGTTGTTCTGCCTTGCATCGTTTTTTTAGTACGGTGGAAAATGCGCCTCAAGTTGCTATTAAAAAGAATACAAATACAAACGGACTTGCATCCCTGGAACGCAATAATTAAGCGATATCACAGCGTATACGACAATTAGTTGTGGACCTGCTGAATTATTTTTAGTCTTATGTACCTTATCGATCCTGAGCAAAGGATTCGCTGCTATGGCTGAAATGCGCAGGAGCACATGATCCGTATCTTTTTCGAATGGGGCTGCCTCAATAAATTTTTGTCTCGTTAAAAGATCACTGGCCAAAATAGAGCCTCGAATTAAAAAAACGACTAGTAGAGGTGGAATGCCCTATGGAGGGTAAGCAGCCCCCATGTTGGGTTTTTATTGATACATACCATAAAAATACAGCTCTTTAACTCTCGAAGCTTTCCAAAGAAAAATTTAGAATTCCTGATTGGACGCGAATGTACTTATAGCAGTCTATTTCGAGCATCAGTAGACTTTAGTGCATCGAGATAATTTGCTTGCCAGCAAACACTTTTGCGATCAGCCGAAATAATCCACAATGGTCTATAGAGAGCTAAGGAAATAAGTTGATTTTAATTTGACGGATAATCTGGACGATCTAAAAGATATTCATGCTCAAAATGTACCTGTGTTTGACATTTTAAAATTCTGACAGAACTTATTCCGTTTTGCTCTTAGCATGAGAAAAAATGACTTGAATTTGAGGATGCCGTTAATCAAATGTACGAGACTTAATTTTTTTTGCAAGAACGTTTACTAAAGCGGCAAATTTTGTGCAAGCGAGCTTTGGTGAGCCATATTTTTGATTTCTGTCTTCAGCACGCCTTCTCCAAAAAAAAATACTCGAGATAAAATGGACATTTAATAAAATGGATTTACAGAGGTAGAGACAAAAGATTTTGTAAGCAGGCACCGGGCTGCCTTATAAGGTAATAAAAAAGCTCTTAGTGAATCAACATAGTGATACAATTGGCACACCGCGGCTGCCGAAGAAGCTACGGATAGCGTTTTTAGTGAGACCTACAAAAGTGGCCAATATAGCTTAGCGCGCCAATGCAGGTAACATTGCTCCAAAGCACAGCCTGTAAAATAGATCTACCAATTGAGGGTCAAGATGCGATGCATTGTTTAGTCCTTGATCACCACGGGTAACCCCGAGAGTGATGATTGAATCTTAACCGCAAGATTCGCTAGCGGTTTTCACGGTCGCTGCATTAAAATAGGCGCGCTCCGTCTGCACGCACTTCTATTTTCAGCAAAATTTCGAAGTTTATAGAGCACAAAGTTACTGTATATATATTTATTGATTAAGACCTTGATGTCTTGGGTCGGTATTATAGACAGCGTACAATGCACCTGTGCACATAAAGCATGACATGATCATGACCACGTCCAGTAATGGTCAAGCTGTTCAGCGCCTTGTAATTAAAATGCGAATGTGGAGAAGCGGTAAAAAAATCGACATTTACCCGATCAATGAATAATTTATAACTTAGGCTCAGTAGAAAGGGATCAACTAATGGTATGTTCGCACATACTATCCGATCACCAGTAGTTCGCACATGTGTCAACCATGTACTCTTTATGGAAACAAGGGAGGCACGCGATTGACGCCGTAATTACGCACTGTTACGGCCACTATGACGATAGCAATGGGAGCGCATTGATGCATACTTTGCCAAAGCGGCAACGAGTGGCATGGAGCAAGAGCCGCAATTTCCGCCCTCTGTTATCGCTGAGTGCCAAACGTAAGGTGACAACTACTACATGCTTATAAGGAGATGAATGGTGCAGATGTATAATCACGAAAACCATCCAAGAAATAACATGCTACTCAACAGCATGCCCAGATGTGTGTTGTATAGTAAAAGGAACTTTACTCAGATTAAATTCAGGTAAAGGGACCCTCACGGCGACCTGTAAGCTCATGAGTTGCGGTTAGTAATATATCAAGGACTTAAAAGCTTTGAAATACAGCTTTTTATTATTACGAATTTTTGCCTAGTCACACTTATACATAATTTTTGTTTATAGCCGCTTTGCGGAAAATTACTTGACAAGTAAGGCACGATTTTACAGGAATGAGAATAAATACTGGTATCGACAAAGATGTCTTTGCCGCTTTTAGCAGATGTGTAAGCAGTCATGAGGTTATCACAGACTTCAATTAAGGTGAAGCTGTTTCATCTTGACCTATGCTTCGTTTAAAGATATAATAAAAACAATGTTCGACCTAGTCAACGAGGGCTTCTTAAAGTCACTTTCAATCTGTTAAAATGAACGTAAATTGGTGTCGGGAAAGTCAGTATCAGTGCTTTTAAGCGCATCAAGGAAGCCTTTGGCAGGCAGAATTTTTGGCTATTCCGGAATATACGAAGCTGTATAGCGCCATTTGTGACAATTTCGACTGCGCCAAAGATTGCAGCATTGCTATCAGGTAAGTACAGCCATGCCCAAGTTTTCTCGTTTTGATATAGACAGCTAGGGGCGGCTAAGCAAAGTTTTCTCGCTCATGCCAAGATATTACTTGCCATGAAATACGCAGTGGATTGCAAAGCACACAATTTTGATGACATCAATAATTACATCCCACTTGCTCTAAAGGAGTTCGAGATAATTATCTTTTTTTGCAAAATATAACTTCTGCGTTAGTTAAAAGTCTTGTACTTGCCGACGCGTTTTCAGGCAAGCCACACTATGATCTGACTCACATCAGTAGTTTTAGAGCCGTTATAAAAGATTAAAATTTTTAGGCATACAAAACTAATGCCAATTAGAAGCTTTTGGGGCACTTTCTTTTTCAAAGAACGATGTTGCACTGTTTACTTTTCGACTGTGCTTCCATTTGCATTAAAACAGCACGCAACTCATGCGGCGGATGCCTACTGGTCTGGCGGTCTACTGAAAGTTTGCAAAATTTGACTTTCAGATTTGGCCTGCCAGATACTGATGAGGTATGGTCACAGCAGTATAACGAGATACTGTCCCTACAATTTGAAAGCAAACAGCAAGGTTGTTTATAAATGCTGGAATTATGAGTGCTCATAAACTATGGCTTTTCATATACGATGACGTCAATAAGGGCTCCTCGCTTTACCGCTGCGTTTTCGTATCTCAGTTTCACCTATCGCAAACCCGCTTGCTGCTGTCAACGGATCATATAGAACGAGGCGACCGTGCGCTTGGAGACACACTGCGCAGCACGATTGGTAAGGGTCCAGATTTGTGGCTCGGCAATCCCCCGATGGTGTAGTTACCGCTTGGCAATGCGATTCGCGCCACAATCGGTTCATACATTTTACAACTAACGAGCTATGACAACCAAAAGTCGCGTTGGTCGTAAATTACAAGCGCTTCTGGAAATTGTGAGATAGAGGCTTTTGTCGGGTCTCTAAATAAATCTCATTTTACCTAAAGGGTGGATATCCTAGACTTTGCCTGTAGACGCGCGGCAATCGATCCCACTGTGAAGCTTGTGGGTCAAATGGCCAAAGAAGTCTTTTTCATCCTCACTGAGCAGACGATCTGGAGCGCCTTAATACAGTCACAGTCTAACCGCCGCACCGTCTTCAGTAGCGCTTATACTTTAATGCGTACAAGCTACTAATTTTAACGGAAAAAGGCGCGAGGTCAAGGCCTCGACGGCTTAGTTGTCACTTATTAATGATCAAAACCAGCTGAACTTGATAAAAAGCACATAGTGAAGCAGAAGCGCTTTCACGGTCGCCATGGGCTTGTTGTGAAGTGATGCGCGTAGACTGCTATTTAAAGCTAATGGGATTGTCGAGCTGGCCTCGTCAAGATTTGTACAGAGACTTTGTAACCTTTGCAGAAAGATTCGCTATCTTTGGCCACATGATGGAGTGCTAATAACCACGCGCATGACCGCTCAAACACTGTGCTGAAGCAATAGCGGTTTCTGATATCTTTTTGGAAAACTCTACGCGAGGAGCGGCTCTAAAGAGCCCTCGTCGCGTGCGAAGCAGATGGACAAAATGTGTCGCTACAGACGCGACTTCTAGCTTGTCCTTATCGGTACTATCCAAGTACGAGGCTTTCGATCAACTGTAATGGCAAGGTGTAACAAGGCTTTGAGCAGCGAATTGCTTTCGCGCTTTTCAAAGATGCGTTGACCGCACCGCTACTGCGATGGACGGCAATCGGGAGCAGTACGAAGGCGACTGGCCGCTTCACTTTGCTAGGCTGCTGATTTCAGAAATTTTTGATGAGGTTTATAGAGCTGGGCGATACTTATTCGAATGATCTTCGCTCTCATATCGGACCCGTTTACCTAAGAGTGAGATGAACTCTTACGGAACCGCAACTTGCGTCAATTTGCGGCTTACAAAATACTGCCAGCTGTTTTGGTGCCAGCTGCCCACATATTTCTTTCACTGTCTCACTTCAGGAATGTACTGTAGGTCG
Organism: Plasmopara muralis; assembly: GCA_003676415.1. Classification (NCBI taxonomy): domain Eukaryota; phylum Oomycota; class Peronosporomycetes; order Peronosporales; family Peronosporaceae; genus Plasmopara; species Plasmopara muralis. Next base: position 121,740 of record RCHQ01000113.1, on the reverse strand, counting down.
TCGTCTTTGATGTCGCATGGCTTCACGCTAATGGCATTATTAACGATGGCATCTCAAATTGGGTCTTTCGTTTGATCGCCATGGGCCATCATCTTGTCTTGACAGGCCTTTAATGGCATGGCCGGTGAGTCTGACGACAAGTCTAACATCTTACGCCCGGATGCTGAAGTCATTGGGACAACATTGTCTTTGGCTTGAGATTTCTCGCCTTGGTAGGCGAGAGGTCAGGTGAATGTTCGTCAGGGCATTTGTGCCGCTCACTCTTATTTCATCGTTCGAAGGCGAAGATGTTCTTAAAACCACCAGCCAGAGTCTAGCGGTTTGCCACCGTGATGGAGCTGGCTAATTCTTTCAGAGCTTTATTCATGCCTTTAACAGAAGAGTCACTCTTGCCTCGCCGTTTTTAAGTCAAGCATAGCCTTTGGTGCAGGCGTAGACTTTCTTCTAGCACAACATTTGGCGCAGGAGCGGATTTAAGTACAAACAAAACATATTTTTGGCGTGGAGGCACTTGGATACCGAAGCAACCTTCTTAAGAGCTGGCCCCGTTTGATCAACTTATTATCACATCGACTTGTTGTATACATGATGGAGAACACTCATTTGAATATTGGTGTGGCGAAGGATGTAATGGGCCGTTACACAAGCCGACTCTTGTATCAAAAGCTGGCTTTCGAATTCCTTAAAAACGATGGTTTTATCGGAGTAGAAATACACTTAAGAAAAGGATTTAGGATTCAATAGCGAACCAAATCGCTAACCAAAAAAACAGTGCAAGGTTTTACGCAACTAGCCGAATGAAACATATATCTCTTGAGGGATACAAATAGAGTAATAATAATTTGAAGTATTTCGACTTCAAGTATGTGCGGCGTGGTCTGTCTACATGGCGAGTGCATCGTAAAAGAATTAAATGGAGCAGCAAGTGAGGAGTGTCGGTGCTTTGCTATGTACTCTGGATCACAGTGCAGCATCCGAAAGGAGTTGATGTATTGGGAGCTATCTCTGTCTTGCACGTTGATGATAATCCTACTGGGTATCGGTATTTTCGTGACCAACAAGGCACGCGTGGGATTGCGCTTTCGACAGGCGACAACGGACGTGTTTGAGTTCCCAAGAAAACTAAATATGTCATGTCAATTTCCATACAAAGTTCAGATATTATGTGGTAGGTGGACTGGACCAACGCGCAAGGGACTGCCGACCAAAGTGGCCAAGCACTACATTGCGCAGAACGCTTTAGTTTATTTTGTGGTTTTCCTGGAATTCTTGCCGTGGGTGCAATTAGTAGCGCTTTCGTTCTTGCCTGTCGTGCCGTGGCCAAGAGCAAGCCAAGGTTTAGCCGAAATATTGCGATTATCGGTGCTATTTCCGCTCTGGAAACACTCTGAGCCAAATCACTTTCCCAGGCTCATGCTGTATCTGTCAGTAATATTTGTACCTGGCACTTTGATTATTTTATGTATACTTGGTGCGAAGCGATGTCCGCTGTTTAAACCTCAGCCGAAAAGCGTACCCGCCGAAGATCTATGCACACTTTTGTTGCGTTTCTACAGTGAATGGCTGGTTCTGCCCATTATGATAGGTCTCTTGCTGCCGTTGGAGTGTGGAGTGATTGGGTATAACAAGGTCGACGACCTAAGCTTGACGCTATTTACTCGTAATGACTTGTGCTTTACCATTTCGCAAGGTGGGATGGTCGTTGCAGGAAGTGTCGTGCTCATTTTATATTGCATCGCAAGTTCTGTCATCGTTATTCAATTAAATTGCGAGTCATCGCTGCCTACTCCAACAATATGGACTCACATCCGGTATACACAAGTTGCGCATGATCTTAAAGCACCCCTCGCAATGGTAAAGTTTGTTGACAAAAAATGCCCGAAGAGGTCGTTATTTTGATATTGTATTATGATATGTGCATATTTGAAGAGTGTCGTAGGTTCAGTAAACGCTAACGCGTATCTGCTTTGCGTGAGCTGCACACTAGTTTCGTAAGTGTTTTTTATGGTCTTTTGAGGTAGTCTAATTGATTCTTGCGGACATATAGGTTAATTCTTGGTGTAATGAATGCTAATTTGAAACCTTGCATCTATTCTCTGGTGAGACGAAATGTTTGCTTAAATTTGTTTTGTTGATTTTAACATATATTTCCAGGTCAATAAAATTCGTCTCACAGGTGCTATTATAGCATTTTGGACCAGTGCACTGGCACTTGTTACCTCCGTTATTGACGATCCTAGCGACACTCTTGTGTATGAGGTACGATTTACGCTTTAAAGTGCAGCTATAATCATAGTAAGGTTTCGATCGCGCCCCTTCCATAGTATTGGTACCTTGGAGCTGCCGCGATTTTGGCAATATCAGTGTTCTGGATGGCAGTCTCTCACTATGAATACTTCTGGCACCAGCTTGTCTTGACTGAAAATCGAGCCGGAAGGCCGGTGGTGAGAGAAGTTTCGAAAGGCACCAAGAGGGCCGATGTTTCCCTCGGTTTAACCAATAGAGGCAATGTGGCAGCCATCGCTTTTCGTAAAATTATGCCAACCCGGCGATCTAGTGTGGCAGAGAAGCTGCGAAGTCTATCTAAGCATGGAAATGTCGTGACAAGACATAATGCAGTAAGTCCTCAGGGCCTTACAAATACTTGTTAAGAGAGATCCGATTTTCGTACTTTTGAATTTGGGGGTTAAAAGTAAATTGTGCTTTCAACAATAATTTAAATTCTAAAAATTAGGTAACGCAAATAGGCAGTCACCATGTCCGCTGGTGCTGCAATTGCTGACAAGACCCCACATACCTACCGTTATGTGACGGAAGAGGGGGTGAAGCACATCTTGGATTATGGATACAGTGGAAGTGATGCATCGCTTTTGTACAACCACGTCATCTCTCCGCTGGCCCAGTGGCTCGTGGATCATGTGTTGTCGCCACGACTGGCGCCTAATGCCATCACTATTGGGGCATTGTCGCTTGTCATTCTGTCTCACGTAATTATGCTTTGGTGAGCTGGAAATGAAGTGCAATTGATATGAGGACACCGATGACTGGCTTTCTATTGCTTACACAGGTATTCTCCAAATATGATTGAGGAAGCACCGCGATGGGTTTACGCTTATGCGGGGTTGTCGCTAATGCTTTACCAGATCTTAGACGTGGCAGACGGTAAGCAAGCACGAAAGACGGGCAACTCATCGCCTCTTGGACTGCTGTTCGACCACGGGTGTGATGCGCTTAACGTGGTTATCAGTGCGTGTACATTTGCGTCGACGATTATGCTGGGTCCGACGTATTGGGTGAGTTTAAAGTAGCTGAAGCGATGAAATTCACTTGCTAACTTTGTGGGTGGGTGGTAGTCTCTGTTGATTTTTCTTGCACCTGCAATGGTGTTTTTCATGGCGACGTGGGAGGAATACTACACTGGCACGTTGGCGCTACCGATCGTCAACGGACCAAACGAAGGTTTGCTGATTATGTATTCAATCTACATTGGCACGGCTATTGTCGGTCCAGCGGTGTGGACAGAGCCAAACATTTTCTTTCCACAGCTAAAGAACAATCACGTGTTCGTTTTGTTTACCATTACAAGTGCACTTGGCCAATGCTTTGTCAGCGGTGAGTGATCTGTTCTTGTTTAACTGGCCTTGTGCAGCAGGTAATACGTTTACCTTGTGATGATGTATCGTACAGCTGTGATTGCTATCCGGTCCATGGAACGCAAGGCAAAGGATGGCGCTGCCGCGCTCTTCGGTATCATACCTTTTGTCGCCCTCATTTTCTTATCTGCGCTGTGGGTGCTCTGGTCGCCGTCTGACGTGTTCACGGACCACCCACGTCTCCTCATTTGGACAGTGGGGCTCGTATTTGCCAAGGTATAGCATTTTAAAGTGCACTTTTTGCTGTTTGTGTCTATATAACTTGTCTTGCATCACAGATGGTGATGCACATGATGCTCTCACACATGTGTGAAGAGCCGTACTGGCTACTCCGCAAGACATTTTTAATTCAACTTATCGCTTTCTTTCTCTTGGTGGCTGGTATTGTTCCATGGGTGCGTTAGAACGTTTAAATATTGTCTAGTTTACTTAGTCTGTCGTACTCGTTGTGGTGCAGGGCCGTGAAAGCTCCGTCGTGGAACTCTTCTTTGTGATCTCTATGCTGGCGTATGTGCATATGATTTACTTTCTGTCAACGGAGCTTGCCACAATCCTCGGTATTCGCATATTTAAGGTGAAGCAAGGATAGCGAATTTGTTTTTAAAAGTTTAAACGTAGGATTCACTGTTAAATACTAAATTTCTTATGGTAACGCGAATGTGTGCGATGTAACTTGACTAACCTTGTGCATAGTCAACGTTAACTAACTACTATATGAGAGGATGGCACCGCTCAAATATTCCGCAGTCCCCGCTGTTCACGATGAACATACCGAGAGTGAGGGAAGTTAGCCCCATGAGCACTGAAAATACGAAAAACACCAGTCTTTGGTGCGACTTGCGTCCCTATCCAGAACAACTTTAATTAATTGCTCAACGAAGAAAGTAATGCTGCCAATCTACGTACCACAAGGCGGGGCTGTGTCATGGGAGTTTGCAGTTGGTTGATTCTTTTGTCCAACGATTGATAACGCTGCACCATGTTCTTAACAGTCTCTTGCACTTCCTGCTGAAGCTTCTTCACTGTATCAACCATTAGTTCTGCACGCTCTTCACGCATTTTTTCGTTCGCCACAACGCTGATAATGTCCGCTTTGATCTGCGAAATCTCGATGGCACGGTCCTGTTCTTGTAGCTCTGCATCATATTTGCGACGCTTGCTATCGGCTTCAAGTTCACTTAGCTGCTCTCGTTGAACGCGTAGTTCATCTAACATGTCTTCATGCAAAGTATTGGCATCTTCATCATTGTGCGAGTGTCCCGACTGCAGCAGCTTTCCTTGCACAATCTGAGAAAGTTGATGATTAAGGTTTTCAAGTGATGGAAAGATACCGCTTGCCTGCTGATCAAAAGTTGCTTGGTTTCTGAACAACTCATCCTTTTGTTGCACAAGTTGTGCAATGGTTTCTTCCATATGCCGCACGTATATTTGTAGCTCCTCTTGTGTTCTCCCCCTTCCGTATTCTCCAGAGTGGTCACGCTCTGCGTCAATACTACCCCGTGTAATACTTTTGAAATCTCGTGAAGTGGGTAATACAGCTTCATCTTCGTCGTCGTCCGTGACATTGTCAGAGCTCAGCGCTTGTTGCACGTAATCCGTAGAATAACTTCTTAATCCCTTGACTGTTGTACGAGGTGGTAACTTCTCGGCACGTAAACGATTGGTGGGGCTCCCTTTTCCTCTAGCTGGCGCTAAAGCTTTGTTATCAGTGGATGGCCATGTGAGCTGCTCGTCCGAGAGTTCCGCCATCCGCATGCGATCCGAGCGCACGACCTCTTCCAAGTGTGGTTGATGTATTAAATGCTCGCTTAATGAGCTTTTCAAAGTATTCGCTGTCTTGTAGCTAATGCCACCCGTCGGCGATGGCTTGGCGTCATGCTGCGTGTTAGAGCTACGACTTCGAGTGCGCGAGGCGGGACCATCACTCTCATGAACCAAACGGTCACGGTCATCTTTGGCCATAATTTTATGTAGCTCTGAAAGCTCTGAGCGAGCCTTGAATATACGCTCGTTAAGCTGCTCGTCGTCCTCTTTGGAGCCCAAGCCGGCGTTGCTTGACATCGCCGCGGGCATCAAACTGATAAGTTTCCTTTTAAAATTAGCAGCTAAATTAGAGCAATTCGGTAACGTGGCTGTTTAAATGGGTAATTTGTCACAATATAAGTAATTCAACAAAATGAAAGTACAGTCTTCAATATGGCAAGGGAAATGAAAGATACTAAACACTTTAACTATTTAGTCGTCAGACGGTTGGCATGGGCTCGTCCGCGGCCACATCAGTGGTAGCTTGGCTGGCAGACCCTTCCGCTGCCGCAGCCGTCACGATGGATAGCGACCGGGATGCAGGTGGAGTAGACATCTTCTCCTCTAGCGATTGTGGTACTGCGGACTGCAAAAATTCATTACTTCTCGTCAGTGTTACTGCATTTCGACAATACTTGACTGGAGACTTACCAATGTTGCGTCTAGCTGCGCAAAGAGTTCCTGTCGCAGATTATCATGAACAGGGTTGTGCTTCGTAAACCGAATTGTAGAACCTTGCTCATTGTTGTAAACATTCGTGAGGGACTCGTCAACACTATCCTCAACTTTATTCAAATAGTTTTCAGGATCATGCCGAAACCTGGAATAACACATTAGCAACTCCTCAACTTCAAGCCTCCTATTCAAGCGTACATATCTAGCGCGACGCCGTTTGCAACCTGAAGCAAGCCGGGAAAGTCTTTCATGTAGAAAATTCCCTTGAGGTAGGTTAGCACTGCCACCATGTAATGCAGCTCTGGGTCCCACTGAGGAAACTTCGGCTTTAAATCCAGCTCCTTCGTGTCTTCGTAAACGTAGGGATGGAAGACTTTAGTGTTAAATACAATGCGCGGATATGTGCCTGGTCCATTATAGCTACAGCAACACCATTCCCTCCGTCAGTCACACTAGCTATGCTTACTCCAGTTATAACTATATCATAGTACCCTTCGGGGAGAAAGATAGTAAACTTAAAAATGCCATTGCGATAGAGTCCGGCGTGGATAAAGATGGCCCCATACCAGATGCGTGAGTGGTCGAAGCTCGGAAGTACGTAGATCCCGCTGGGCACATGCTGACGCAAATGCTTGTACTCAATCATGAGGCCATAGTCTTTCATCGTCTGTGATCGGTATTTTTGCAGCGACGACATGGGGTCGTCGCCGTTGCTCTGGTCGCCGGGACTTTGCGCCTCATCTACTGCCGCGTTTGACGGCTGCGAGCTAAGAGTGAGTAAGAAGCACCAATACAAATCAAGCTTAGCCTATATGTCCCATCGAGAACAGTTTTAAGTGTTGATGCTGCAAAGTGCCTTTGACGGCGAGCAGACGTACGTGTCTGACGTCTTCAGTCTTCGCAGCATCGTGTGATTTTTTACTCTATTTACACCAAATACCACATTCGTACTTAGCATTCTTATCACGAGCAATAACAAGACCGAGAGAAACAGTAACAAATCTAGTAAAAGCCGTGGACCAATGTGCTACGGTACACGCACTGAAAACCTTTTGTTATGCATAATTACAATGTCGGAGTCTTTACCACATGCAACTATGAAGGAGACCCGCTAAGAGCACTAAAGCATAGTATGTGCATTTTGTTCTGACAAATAAGAGAACAGTCTATTGCAGGGTGAATACGTGCTTAAAATAATCCCAATCGTGCAGCTGTACCTGCAAGATTATTCATTAAAAAATGCACCATATCCATATAGAAGCTGTTAATTGCAAGAAGTTGGAGAGACCCCTCACAGACTTTTGTGCGCCTGTACGGCGTGCTATGCGAGTGATTAGTTATTCCACAAGGATTATTGAGATGCCGCGACGGTGTTAAATCTACTAGTCATCCAGCTGTTGCAACCAATGCGAGCTTTAGACAAGCACACTTTGACAGTAAATTTGTCCATAGTATCTCTGAACGAGGTCGGTCGTTACTGTGGACTCGTCAAGGCCCCCTTAAGCAGTACGAATACCAATAAAAGTTTGGCCTCTTTGACGAATCTCTCTTTGCTCCGGAGGATATCAAACTTTCGACTTTGAAGTTATATGGAGCTCATACGAGTCATATAAAACTGTTTTGCCTTTTCCTACGCCACAACCTCAAGTTGGTTCTGAAAATTTTTGAGGCCTAGTAATTTAAAATTGCACAAGTTTAACGTTGGCTATGCGGTTCTTACAAGCATTTAACCAATATTCAAAACGGACTTAAATTAGAGCTGAAAACATCTGTACTGTGATCTTATTGTTAGCATCGAGGAAGGCTTCAACGGTCATTAATTCCGGCTTTGTCGGAAAAGCCAAAATTTTAGGCGTCATTTGTGGCGCTTCTAAGTACGCCATCGGTCGTGCGTTGCTACACCTTGATAAATGCGGTCATGAGTGAGTCACCAATTCCGTCCAGGCAATACCTCGCTCATATAAGCCCTACGCAATTTATTCAGATCACGCATCCCTAAGCAAGGCATCACATACGTCCCACTTGTACAAAAATTCGCAACATGGCTGTTATTTTTCGCAAATTATATCTTTTGCATTTAAGGAAGCCCAATAATCTTGCCGAAGCTCTTTCGCGCAGATCATTAGTTCGAACTGGCAGGCATTAGCATAGCTATAAGCTCTATTAACGAACGGATTTGTCAGGATCTTAAATAGATGCCAGTCTTAAGTCGTTGCCGCAATCCCTTATAGCGACCCCGGATACCAAATATGAGTGGCTTACTCTTACAGCTATTGCAATGCATCGCCCTAAGTGTCCAGACCGTCTTCTTCATTTTAAAGTTGGTCCGACAATTCAAGCCCAATGTGTTGTTCCGATTAACGAGATACGATTTAGTTATAAAGGCACAGTCTAATCGAAAAGGCGTTCATTTTGGCCGAGAGATTTTTTTGTACAACATTTAAGTGGCCCCACATGTACACGCATGTGATCAATCACGTGAGGATCTGTGAATACCGCTATAGCGTCAGGCTTGCGACTCACTCGCTAGCTCATTTACAAAACCTGCCAGTACTGGCAGACGACTGGTCGTTTATAAGAGTCGACTCAATCTTTAGCTTGCCGACGGGCGATGGCAACACGAGCATAATCATATTTCTTTTCCGCCTGAACAAGATAGTGCATTTGGCACCTGTTGCAGCCAGTATGTTAGGAATGCAAACAGCAAGGCTATAGTAATAACGGTTTCCAAATACAATAGCCTTCCGGACTCGGTGTCAAAATGAAGCTTGCGATGGGACACGTCAGACTGGCATGTGCTAACACGTTTGCGGATGTCTTTTGCAGATCACGCATTCAATCATGAGCCAATAATTTCTATTTGGCTGAATGTATACTCAGCAATGCGATCCACGCACCAACAAAACTCTTTCATGTAAAAGGTCTAGAATTTCGCTAACTCTTCTAAGCACGAATGCTATTAAAATTAGTGATGATGAGGCTCGAAAAATCTTTTCCTTCCACGTCTAAAATGTAAGACTAGATTTCTTGCAATCAGCGTTAACTTTTAAATGAAATTCGGCTGCATATATCAGAAAGGCGAGAAATTACCTAAGATGGAAAAATAGTACTCGAGGCTATTGAAAAGATAGAATTGAAAAATATTGCCAAACACGAAAATTTACCGCAAAACACCGTTGAACAAAAATAAAACATTAGCTTTCAAATCCTGAGACGATGCCGACACATCCAACATTTTATGTGGACCGTCTTAAAAGAAATTACGATTCTCAAAGCTTCAATTTTAATGCCAAATTGAACCCTGCACCAATTCGGAGCAACGTCTTCTTGCTCAACCTCGCAGAAAGGGCGAGTATGGATTGCCACTTGGCTATTTATAGTATTTAAGCTACCACATAGGACTAGTGGACCGCATACACAATAGGCTGTGTTTTAAGGGGTTGGTTGAGTTTAAAGCCCACACGGGAAAAAGCTTCCCGACCAGTTCGCTCTCAGACACGCGGCAATAAAGTTCGAGTTGAAAACTCTGGCTGGAGTAGTTTATCTCTTCCTCAAGGGCTAGGAGCCGGCATCGCCCGAAACACCACGGCCTAAACGCGAGTACCGACCCCCGACAACAATCACAAACGCACACACAGATTTGCGCAAACTGCCACTACTCATAGAGAAGGGTCAGGATTGGACTCCTTCGGCATTTCTTTACCACCAGGATTGGCGACCAAATATGTAGTGAGGTATACGAGTTATCATGAGCGTCAAGAACTTCATATAAACGACGCGATTATTCTACTTCACAGATCTTGTGGAAGTCGGTAAACTTTCGGCGCGTTCTCCTGAAGACCTTTGCAATATATAAAACTGAACCCCGCGTGTAAGTCGTTGTCTTTTAGCCGCGCGTCGGTGTACGGTAGAAGCAAATCTATAACAGCACTTGGAACGAACTTTTTTAGCTTTTAGCTAAGCATTATGCCGAGGCCGAGACATCTTGAAGGTGGGTTGGCTTCCAACCACAAAGTAGAAAGAAACTTTTTAAAGCTTAAGGACGTGATCTTGTCTAATGTGCTTTTGGTTCTGGTTATAAATATCTCAAGCCCTACCCAATCCTTGTTTCTTAATGGACATGTCTGGTGGGTCCATCGGAAGATTTAGCACCCTTAAGTGCGTACTCCGGAAGTATATGATTCTTTTTACATTGCCCTGAGACTTCCTGACCTCTCTGGCGGATCGATAAATAGACACGTGTCAGTCGTGTTCATCGTTCGGAGGCGGGATGCCTTAGATCACCGGGTAAGGAACGACGGAAGGCGTGCGCTATCTCGTGGTGAAGCAGGTAGCTCTTCCAGCGCCAACCCTGCCAAAGAGGCTCTCCGGTGGGCAAACATTAAAAAATTCCATCCCACGCCATTGGCGCAGCCTTTGCTGCTGTCCTATAAAAGTAACGCGGCCAAAGGTGAACAATCAGAATTTAGTGCAGAGGCACTTTCGGGTGCCAAACAACCTTCTCCAGTGCTGGCTTGGTCATCGTAAAGATACTCGGCTGACCGGCAGGCCTCCATCGTTGTTTACCGATGTGTATCTTGATGAATACCGGAAGTGTACCAAAATACAGAGCCAAGTTTAAGACATATAAAAAGCAAATTTAGGACTAAATGATGTTTTTAGATAAGCACATAATTCTTTTAAGCAGCAAATTGTTACGCACCTAGTACCGGGAATAGTGAGAGGTCTTTATCGGAAGATCTGCATGCTTCCTTTGTACAAATTGCCGTGCAACTCTCGCACATTTCACAAATTTTTGATTTTACAAGTTGCTAAAGAAAATAGTCGAAGAGCTCGCCACCAGATATTCACCTTATTAGCACAAATCAACTGTGGTGCACATCCCTATTCATACGATGCGCGATAGCTACACAACCTTCACTTGCTCTCCTATGTCTTTATGGACACCCAATTTGGTTTTCGGGCGCAAACGCTGCAATATCTTGTTAGCCATAGTGGTGTTCAGTATTGCGAGCGAGAAGCAAAAGGTAGAAAATCGTAAGACAGAAAAAACTGAGTAACAAACCAAAATAATGTACAGATGTCACCAAGTTTATCAGGCTCTCAGTGAATACACGTATGATCTAATCAACCATAACTAAAACTAATGCGTTTATGCTAACATCTTTTAACATCTATGGACAAATTCTACGACATCATTTAATCCCGTCCTCTTACATTAATTTAGACAGTAGACCTCTTCGTAATTTCTAGCTACAACAATTTTTTTTTCTGAGCACACGAAGAGATAGACATAACGCAATGCCGAATGAGTGTTTTGGTACCCTTATCCTTTGTCACCATATGTTACTATGCTGTCGATACTGAAGCTAAGCTCACAGTGTCCAAATACAAGACGTAAGTATGCTATGCCGTAAAATATTGATTCGATTGTTCGTAAAGCACACTACCCTGTGCGCTTATATAGTAAGAATCTTACATTTTCCTAAAGAAAACTTCGTAATTAAAAACATACTGGTGAGATACTTGGGATGTATGAAGCAACTGTAGATTGGAGGACGTGAACTTTGGTCGATAGTGAAACAAACCACACCCACCTGACACCGGTGATGTTGATGTTGAGGAGAAAAGTTTAGATTGTGATGTGACATGTAAACCATTGAGCGATGCTTGTAGGAAGGAGCATTTGGTGCATACTGGTGATGGCATATTTATTGCCAAGCCAAAGGAGTATGAGCGAAACTCTTTCACTGCGCATACTTTGGCACAATAACTATTAGACAGTAATCATTGGATACAACACTCTCAGTGTTTCATGGTCGCCTCGATTGGTTGCAAGCCAAGAAAAATTGGCTAAGCCATATAACTGCGCCTGAAGTGGGGCGTAAAGCAATGTGTGGTTCTCGCTGCATGTCCTAGGTGACATGAATGGCTTCACTTCAAAGCAGCATAATTATGCTCTATCACTGCACGATAAATGGCGCCTCATCCTTTCGTTAAAAACAACACTCGCCGAATTTTGCTAAATTTGTGATGGGCTTTAAGTCAAAGGGCCGAAAGCCCTGCCGATGGAAGCGTAGTGGCACGGCATCCCCTGAGCAGCGCTCGCAGAAAATATTTACCACTGCAAACTGGTTTGACGTAAGCTAAGGCATCAAGAGTGCAGTCCTGCCGATGCATGAGGGGTAGACACAGCCCACTAAACAGTGACATGAATAGTGTCCGCTGGATTTAAAGCAAGATATCGCCGACCGAAGGCCAAGGCGTTAAGGGCGTGGCTGTGATGATGAGCACGTGACCCACCGAGCGTCTTATGTCGTAGACACTACCGCTGTTTTCTTGGCGAGACACGGTCTGCCAGTGGTCGTAGCGTTTGAGATTCTGTATTTCTGATGTACGCGATACATTGTAATGAGCAGAGCTCTTTGCCAGACTCCAATGGTGATGTGAGAACAGCCATATCAATACGAATCTGACATAAAGCGTCTCATCGAGACTCTCAAGCTTGTCAAGGATTAGAAGTAGCCGCATGGCGCTCATCTAGCAGTGCGGAACATCCCGGCGTAGATGGAGACAGTCTAAGGTAGGTACGTCTAAAAACGAATGGTAGTGCTCGACTATATGCCCCTTAAAAGAGTGATCGAAGGCAATATCAACCTGAAATCAACTCTGTCGGAAAAGCTTTGCTTGATATGTCGAAACGCTTTTGTAAGTCTGACTTTGAAGCCAAAGTCCTGATAATTCGAACTGGAGAAGAAATCAGCTATTCAATGATATATGATTAAGCGGTCCTTGAAGGCTATTAGTGCACGGAGTAGATCTTTATGTCTGAACAATCCATACATCTCGGTAAAATAATACCAGGATGTCGCTTTACTTCATGTAGTTGACATAACCCCAGTAATGAAAGAATGCGAAACACGACAGTGGCATGAGCAGTGTGATATCATCGGCGCATTCTTTAGTGTAAAGTTCGGGGCAGGAATATTCAGGAGAGCAAGAGTCTCACTTAACTCTTCCTTTTTGTGTTAGAACGTCAAACGAGAAATACACGCTTAAAACGATAAGTGCGACAAACAATCTGACACAAATGCCTATTTTAAACGAATTTGCTCAGGAAGAATGGGGAGATGTAAAACGTATTGCGCTTGATTTAGTCGATAATTCTTCTGTGAGAGCGTGACATACCATCACTCCGAGTTGAATGCTGTGGACGTAATTTATTACGCCTGAAGGGATATTAAACGAGCCTGCGATGTTCTATCAAATTAAGTAAGAGAACTTGTTACAGGCGTGCGGAACTAGTTAAAAAAACAGTTCCGTGTCGTCTTTGACACTGCTGGAAGTAGATATCAAGAGTCAAGATTGAGTGATCGCACTTAAATCCCTGCAGCTTTAGAATGCCAAGACAACCTGCCCAGTTCATAACAAAATGAACTTCTCGCCACAAGTAATAATCTCGTTGTATTTAGGGTCTACTTGCCGACTTAAACCATATGTGATATATACAGATCATGCATCGCAATGCTTTGTGACCCAGTTGCTTCACCTTTTCTAAATAACAACCGGATAGTTCTTTGATCTTGCGTCGAAGTGAAGTATAAGCCAGGCAGGCAGTATGATGTGTCCGATGCATCATCGTGTCACCCAGCCTATAAGCGAGCTCATGTCACAACTGTGACCTCGTCTGTACCGAATCTAGTCCGTAGCACATAGGAGCAAGATGACGTATGCATAACTCTCCAAGGACGATGAGAAGCGGTGTACTAACGACTCTGATAACAAACGCCAGCGTGTGTTAACACGAGGGTACATCGTTTTTTGATGAAAACAGAAAGAAGAGCTGTTGTATAGCAGTATCGATCGAAGAGAGCCTCTTGTCGTAGAGGTCCCTCGCTGGCCGGTGTTATTATAAACAGTGTGCACCATATATTAGTATGAACATTGCGCTTGACCTGGCGAGAAACACGGCAGGCAACACCCTTAATTGACCGATTGAGCAAAAGGGATCAATTCGCGGCTGGGTTGGACACAGTCGACGGTGTCGAGGCAGGAGTGCATCTTCCTACTCTGTCTTCAGACAAAACGAATTGTCTCGGACCAAGACCGTGCTACAGCAATTCCTTTTGAGGGAGAATTTAAGGTGCCAAGCTGGACATTTCTACACTTGATTATAGGTCGATGGTCGAACAAAACTAGTAGCGCTGTCGAAGACGTGCAATGCCGTGTGTGCGCGATATACCAAGGCGTCGGGATACCAAGCATTCTATTGCATTGAAAATTGCAAAAATACCCACATACTACTTGCCGTTCTTCGCGAATGAATCAGTCGACCCTTTTAATCCATTAGCCACATGTTACCTGATAGGGGGGAGAGCCAAACATCATTATGGTACATGTATCTATTGATGCAGTTGCTGCTGTCGCTACGGAAAAATTGCGTCCACTTTTTACTAAATTGTCTAATGCCATAGCTATCAGTGGCCTAGTTTATATTCTCGACATTATTAGAAGGATACAAACGACTCAGTGTTATATGCAGTCAATCGCATTATGATCCGTGCAAGATGGGCGTGGAGAGGCTGGCGGAAGGCCACATACGCGAACAGGCACAGCTACTAGAGGTCGATTAATGTGTTGACCCAAGATTGAATCCAGAATTTTTCGGAAAATTACTGTCTGGAACGGCGCGAGTCTGGCAGCATGCTCGCAAAGAGGTGCAGTCGCACTGTTCATTTTCAACGGTTAAAGGCTAATAATACAAAGCCAAAAGATTCTGTAGCTGAGGAACCCGCTTACCATCTTGGTAAGGACAGTCGACGTCGTTGGCGTCAAATTGTGATAGTTCTGAGTTGCATCCGCCAAATATCAACCACGAGCGGCTTCATTATGAAGAGCACTTACCGGGCACACGATGCAAGATGAATGTCTTTTTCAACAATTTCTCGACAAAGACGGCGAAGACCACTTTCACGTTAATGCTCGACGCCGTCGCCAAGATCAAACTCAGTATTTCGTGAAATGAGTGGGATATAGTCATTCCGAGAGCACACAGGAATTAAAGGCCCCCCCTCAACAGGATTGCCCTGACATTGCAAACGATTATGGCTAAGGTATTTAGAGGACAACGCTCCCGCATTTAGGATTAAGGGTGTGGAAGCTACGAGCATGCTGCAGACAAAAAGTCAAGGTGAAATTTGATGGCAATTGACGACAAGTCTTTAGCCAAGCAGACATAGGACATTGGCATTACTCTGCTGTTGCTAAGAGGGTGATAGATTACGGCTTTTTATACTTTTGCACCCACTGTTTAAGTGCATGTTGTCAATCCCAGCTGCTTTTGAAGCGTAAATACTATCGGTACGGCTTGCAGTACCAGCTCCAAGTTTTTGCAAACATCAAACGAGCACGGTTGTCCGTAAAAGAAAGCTTTGCGAAAAAAAAATTGGTTAAAGAGCTGCATATGCGTCCAGCTGGATATTTTTTTTTCGAGGCCGGAACCCCGATGCCATAGGCACATAGTAGCTTCCTGGGCGATCACAGCCGGCTTGTCAAACACGAGCTTGGAGTCATAAATAGCAATGCTACACTGCTTATAAGTATCGAACGAAGGTCAAGGACCTGCTCAAACTTCCCATAGAAAAAAGCTACGACAGCCTCGCTGTCTTTTGATTGTTGTGGGTGACGGTGTGCATCTGAATTAGCCCTAAACTCGAATCTGCGAACACTTTGAGGTCTATGATTTGACCTCGATCCTGAGATTTTGACTGAATCGTCTGTGGACCTATTGCTTATGGAGTTCAGAGAGTGCCGCACGCCTGATTTCTAAAAGGTAAAGAAGGTTGTTCTCTTGACATGATCTCAGCTTTTTTCATTGAGCTCAACAAAGTCCTGCATAAACGCCATTGCTTGTACCGATGCTACGAGCTTTGTCAAAAAAATTCAACGCAGATGCCTGTCGTTGTAAAAGCGTTTTGAGCTCATCCAAGTGATAAGCCCTTTCCAGCATTATAGCCGACCATGTCTTTGATCCAAGTGTGAGTTTGCTGGGGCTTTGAGCTTCGCGACCGACGCCCATTTAGTTGAGCTATGGGAAATGTAGTTTCTATAGATTTTGCCTGTTACCCTCTTTGATAAAAGCGGAAGGAGGGTGTTTTAATGCCGTGTTCAAATACCCCTTCATCATAGAAAACGAATATCGAAGGGAAATAATTTTTTCTTGTTGCTTAAGTTAAAAATATAAACATTCACTAATCGGTTTCGGGTTGTTAATTCTTGCAATTGTGTTGCGGAAGTTGAGAAGGTGTAAGAAAGCCATTGCAAAGGACAAGTACCAAAACGGTGGCTGAGAAAATGCTTGATAGTCATCCTATATATTTGTAGTACCTTTCATATACCCATCTCGACCAGCTTTTTTCCCGTAGCCAAAACTTTTATTGCGACATAAACATTGTAGTTTACCACATCGTACGTTTCGAAAATTTAGCGCATTGTCTGGTAGCCCTATCATCTTCCGTATAGCTGACTTGTCAATTCCAGTCAAGTAGTAACATAATGTGCAGTAAAAGTGCGATACCGCACACCTCCAGGATGAGAGTAATTGAAATTACTTGTCACAGAGTATCTATCTGCATCCCCTTCGTCGCACAATGTCTGCTGGATCGCACTTCGAAATTCGCTTTATAAGCCGTCAATTCTCGTCATAATCTTCTTGGCTCAGCATGCCCGTGAGTCGCGACCAATTTCTTTTGCTATGGAAACACTCCAAAGCTGGTCACGAGGTCAAAGTCCAAGAAATAATTGAGGGCTCGAATGCTGTAGCACTTAATCTTGTGAACCAAAAACACTACCGCAAAGGAACTACTCCGCTCATGGAGGCAGCTGCATGCAGATGCGGCGGACCAGTCGTAGTCAAACTCATCTCAGCCGGCGCTGATGTCAATGACGTCGACGATACCAAGCTCAAGGGCACTGCACTGCACTACGCTGCGATGACGAACCGAAATTCAATAGCCACCGAGGCTCTGTTGGAGGCTGGGGCTGATGCCTATGCAGTGAACCGCATGGGCCACACTCCACTGGATGTCGCCCGCCAATACGGCCGCAAGGAGGTCGGTGCTGTGCTCTTAGATCTCATGAAAGTGTATGCAGGCTGGCTGTATCTGCGCGGCAGATTTCGCTGGAGAAGGCGGTGGGTAGTTGTCGTAGCTTGTAATAAACAGCAAACTTCAACGGAGCTCTGTATCTTCCGCCATCCAGGTAAACTACGCCCAGAATTGGTCATGCTCATCGACGAAGCTGCGCGAATGACCCACTTTTCTTCGACGGACACTCATTCGTGGCTGAATCGCGACAACGCATTTGTCTTTGACAAACCTGTCATGTGTCACCGCGTCAGACGACATAAGTTCACGCGTTCACCCATTTGTAAAAAGACCATGAGCTTGGAAGATGTGCAGACGCAACACTTTATATTTGCCACGGACAAGTTGAGCGACTTAGCTCAGTGGCATCGTGTATTGCAGAAATCCAATTTTCGACCATACGAGGACGATTCGTCATTTTTGAGAACATCGCTAGTCGATACGCAAAAAAGTGAATGTTACTATTGGCCACATGAACTTGTTGAGAGTTTGCGCACTTCAATTTTGAAGGAACAGGATCAGGAGCGAGATATAGCAAATGACTCATTATATCAGCGCCTTCGCGCAACCTTCCAGCAACGCCAATCGGTGGCTGCCTTCAGTGTGCTTGATGAACAAGCTCAGGAGCTACCAGAAGTTTCAACACGGCCCTCGTCATACGATGAGGTTTCATCACTAAATTGTCAAATGCAAGTTACTCTTGGCCAAAGAATCGACCAGTCAGGGGCTCTATTGAAACGCGATAAAGATAAAAGAAATGTTTCGGCCATGCAGCCAGTAAAATACATTGAAGTGCCTTCAGCAGCACAACAATCGTATATCGATGGCGAGGAAACGAACTCGAGTATCAGTATATACAGTGAAAGTGAATCAGACAGCGCAGGTTCCGAATATGGTACCGGAATCTTGCTCCTTAGCGACAACAACTCGTACGCAAGCTCAATGGAGGGGCAGAAAGACACTGAGCAACTTAATATACAAAGTTATTAGCACTGTTGCCTGAAGTGCTTCAAAAGCAGTCACTAACCTGAGTCGTGTGGAATCAGTGGCATGCGGAGACCCTGCAACGTTAAAGAGGTAGAATTGCGTCAACGCTCTGTGCATAGAACACTCAAGTAGATACACACTATGCTGCAATAGTATTTCGACGGTGTTAATGCTTTGCTCTAGTACTATTAGTATCTGCAACAACTGACTACTATATTTTATTGCAGTACTTATCGATTTGAAATGGTTGTAGCCGTAAAGCCGAGGTAAGACCACATGTGCGTTGTGTCGGCGCCGTCTTAGCACGCGTCATGCAATGTCTTATAGAGTTGGATGGATTGGGACGGGCGTCATGGGTACCAGTATGGTCGGCCACATCCTGGTACGTCGTGATGACGAGTAAAAAAACGAATTTGGCTTAGTCTTTTTCTGCCGTCGAAATATCTAGAAGTACGGCTACGACGTGACGGTATTTAACCGCACGCAATCTAAGTGCAACGGACTTAAGGAGAAGGGTGCGATAGTGGCCGGTTCCCCCGCCGAGGTAGCGAAAGTTTCTGGTTAGTCTGCGTGCGTCGACATACTTTGTGGCAAAATATTTATTTCTAGCAATTGTATCCAGATATTGTCTTTGGCATCGTGGGCTTCCCGATAGACGTGCGTGAGATTTTTCTTGACCCTGAATGGGGGGTGTTGTCGTCCATAAAGTCTGGCGGCGTAATCGTCGACATGACGACTAGCGAGCCATCGCTCGCGAAAGAGATTTACGAAGCTGCCAAGCTAAAGGGTGTTTCGAGTCTAGATGCTCCCGTTTCAGGCGGTGACGTGGGTGCCCGAGAGGGTACGCTTTCCATTATGGTTGGCGGCGACCAGACTACGATGGAAGCGACAATGCCGCTATTTCAAATCATGGGCAAAAACATTCGTTACATGGGTGGCGCCGGTGCCGGCCAGCATACAAAAATGGTAAATCAGATCCTCATTGCGACCAACATGATCGGCGTTGTCGAGGGCCTTTTGTACGCACAAAAGAGTGGACTGGATGTTGAGGAAGCTATTCGCGCTGTGAGCGCAGGTGCTGCCGGCTCCTGGTCAATTAGCAACCTCGGACCTCGAATTGCTAAGCGAAACTTTGACCCCGGCTTTTTTGTGGAGCACTTTGTCAAGGACATGGGAATTGCACTCAAGGAAGCCGAGCGGTGAGGACCGCATGTGTAATTACTTTGACTCGTTAGTGCTTTATTGACGTCTTTTGCATGGCTAGCATGAATTTGTCACTTCCCGGCCTCGCCCTCGCCAATCAGCTGTATGTTGCAGTCAAGGCTCAAGGGCACGGCCGCTTGGGAACACACTCCTTAATGCTCGCTCTGGAGCAGCTGAACGGTATTAACTCGTAGTCATGTTGTTTTTATATACTACGTAATAGTTAATTGGACCAATTTTAAGCTTAACTGAATTTGAAACCTCAAGAAGAATTTATTCGGTATCATCTAAAAATGAACCTGTCGGATAAAGAGCTTATACAGCCGCTTGTGGACGCACAGGAGGAGGCCACGGCTTCCCTAAGCACAGGTGCGAAACGAATCATGTGCGACCCATCGGTGAATGGGGATGCTGAAGAGGAGAAAGAAGACGCGTCTCGAAGACAGGAGATCCGGCCACAGCAGCAATCTCAGAAATTTCCATATGCAGCACCGAATATTCACCCGTACGCGGTGCCACAGTATCAGCCGCAAGGTTACGGTGGCGGTTCTGGGAATGGTTGGGGTGATGGCCAGGATGAGGCAAGCGGACATTATGCGATCACGGTGGACATCGTGGTTAGTGGCATGTACACATTGGCCGCCGCGTTCACTATCATTCAAGGTTTTGGAATGCTCATCCACTTTACTTACGCTTCCGGTAAGGGAGAAGTCGCTATTGCATCTAAATCACATCTACTTTTGATGCTGATCTTGTTGTATATGTGATAGTTTTTCTGGGCCTTTACACGATGTCTTTCGGTAAGTAGTCTTGGCGTTTTTTAAGGAGAGAAGGCTAGTTAATCAACTCGAATTGCTTGAGTGGCTTGCAGGTATAGCAGTTATTATGTACGATCTCAAGTCGGTGGTGTATGGCATGAGCGTGGAGATGTACCTGCCGTTTCTAGGCAATTATATTGGTCGCGCAACAACAATCTTTTTCTTTGCTGTGTTATGTGCGCAGACGTACGAGTACGCCGGGTGGACCAGGGTTATTGTGCTGTACAATTTGCTAGTTGCTATACTGCAAAGCTTCGTATATTTTACCACAAAGACCGTGACACCAAGCCAGCCGCAACTGGATGATATTCCAGACTTGTAAGCTTTATATGTGGTTTGAGTGATAAAAATAACATGAAGTTAATTTTAGTCTTAGCCACAGTTGTGCTTCTTAAATAAGCAAATTAATAACTCAAACTGATATGATCCTTTTCGGCCTACTTAGAAAATCCGCAGCATACGATTAGTATTGACATCTTCGAGAAAACGATGCAAAGGTTCGCAGTAAAAATCGCACAGGTCGCAAGGTGGAATTCTCTTTGAATGGGATGCCATTCTCACAAACGAATTTAATTCCAGAGCAACAAGTCGAGCGACTTCCTCAAACAATGCAGATTTTTGTCAAGACGCTGACGGGAAAGACAATCACTCTTGACGTAGAGCCTTCTGACTCGATTGACAACGTGAAGCAGAAGATTCAGGACAAGGAAGGAATTCCACCTGACCAGCAACGTCTAATCTTTGCCGGCAAGCAATTGGAGGACGGCCGTACTCTGAGCGACTACAACATTCAGAAGGAGTCCACCCTTCACCTTGTGTTGCGTCTGCGTGGCGGTATGCAGATTTTCGTCAAGACGTTGACGGGAAAGACTATAACTCTCGATGTGGAGCCTTCTGACTCGATTGACAACGTGAAGCAGAAGATTCAGGACAAGGAAGGAATTCCACCTGACCAGCAGCGTCTAATCTTTGCCGGTAAGCAGTTGGAAGACGGCCGTACTCTGAGCGACTACAACATTCAGAAGGAGTCCACCCTTCACCTTGTGTTGCGTCTGCGTGGCGGTATGCAGATTTTCGTCAAGACGTTGACGGGGAAGACTATTACTCTCGACGTAGAGCCTTCCGACTCGATCGACAACGTGAAGCAGAAGATTCAGGACAAGGAAGGAATTCCACCTGACCAGCAGCGTCTAATTTTTGCCGGCAAGCAGTTGGAAGACGGACGTACCTTGAGCGACTACAATATCCAGAAAGAGTCGACCCTCCACCTTGTGTTGCGCCTGCGTGGTGGAAATTGAGCTGGTTGTGACAAACGTCTCGATTACTTAATCTGAATCTGGTGGGAGGATAAGTTAACCTCTTGTGAAGTTGGTAATACAGAAGCACTTTTTCGATCTGTAATACTACTGCTGTCTTAGTGTGGAAATTGGTTTGCAGGTGCAGCGACTTAAGCTTTTAATGCCCGTACTGCTTATACATACTTTTAGAGAATACATGTTTTATTCAAGGGCAGCAATCACACGTAGTAAGCATGCGCCCCATATCGCACGGTGTGTGCTTGCACGGTAAACAAGACGAAGACATGTGGTTGTAGCATGGCGTTTAAGCCAAGGTGACATCAGCCATCTTACCAAGAAGAGTTCAGCAACAAATGTCGACTGGTCACAATTTCTGAATGCGCAGGCAGAGAAAAGAATTAAAAATTGCTGTGTGATGTGCTCAAAGAAGGAAAGAAAATCAATGTCGGGTGTATGTGAGGCCTGTGCCAAACGTTGTCCTGCTGCCACGGATGGCGCTCAGACAACTCACATATTTCTTTCGAAGCATTTTATATAAGTACACCGCAATTTTTTATATTGATGTTACAGCACGTTTGACAATATAGTACTTGGTCGGAGGGTAACTATTCAAACATGTAGGTGCTTTTTCGTTGCATTCTGCTAAACTCGGTCTATAGCGTCGACATCTAGCGCTTACTTTAAACACATAAGCGTACTAATGGTCAAATTCTGCTTATATATGGATTCTTGTGGGTTTCTTTTGAGACGTAACAGCATACCTCTGCCATTATAGTCAACGAGCTGTCGCTTACGCTTCCGCAGCTGGCTAGTGCGTTAGAAACTCTTCACTGGCTGGGCGTTTTGCATTTCGGGGCTTTTTAACGCTTGACTTGGCAAATCCTAAAACGGAGCCCGGCACTCATCCCTGATGTAAAGAAACCTTAATCACCGATTTATTGAAGTATTGCTATTCTGGATTTGTTTTTCTGGTTCTTCGTGTTGTTGTAGCGGCTCACGCCACCCATACTTCGCTGGCAAAGCTGCACTTCATACGATCACGTCACATTCTTGTATCGGCCGTCGTCTGACGGTGCAAGCTGTAGTGTTCAACAAAAGCGCCACCACGGGAAAGCTTGATATGCTGTCGCCATAGCATCCCTGAAGACTCCTGTCACTTTTGTTAAGGAAAATGTTATTGGCTATTATATACAAATCAATATTTCCGACGGACTACTGTTTCGCGCATACTTGTCTGCACTGTAATCTAAATTTGAGCATCAATTCTGCTACTCGACGATAATAATTCTAAAAGGCGAGCAGCGCGTGCGATAAAATTGCTCACCAATTGTGCAATATTGATGTACTCAAATGGACTGAACGTGAAAGGAAGAAGTGTGCTTTTTGCCTAGTCAAATGGTTTTGAAGGAAACAACACTTCTTTGCTAATGCCCCAAGTTGTCCATTTTAAAATGCAATGACTCCACCATTTCAATCCTTTTGAAAGCGTCGCAAACGACGCATCATCGCCTTCTTTCAACCGGGAAAGCCAGAGAAAAAGCTACCTAGTCTATTTAATGTTATCAAAGCAATCAAGTGCTGGCTATCCCAGCACAACTTATTTAAAGGCCAAAACAAAGGCTTTTCAAGACCCGTAAAATCAGCACTACGCTTGTACAAATCATCTGACAGGTTTATCCTATCAAACCTATGCATTCTCGAAGCAAGTTGCGTTGCGATAAATATGTATGCCGTGTCTTCTCTTCGGGCGGTAAATCCTGTCATTTTCTTGGATTTTTACCAGCATGTCATGGTAGTCTATAGTGCATCATCGCTGCCTAATAATGGCAGGGCGGAAATGTTCCACTAATCGACCGATCGCCTTCATGCGTACGGAGCGCGCCATCTCGCCAAAGAAGAGATTGAATGTTAGCATGCGCAGCCTCATTTTGGAAAAATGTGATTTTGATTATTTTCTCAGTTTACTCATATCATAATATTTCTGATACTTTTTTTTGAAAAAAAAACTTTATTGCATCGGCCTAAAGAGTATGCTTAGCCAAGGCAATGTCTTGCCCGCGATACCATAACTGACCCGACCTTATGCATAGTAATCAGAAGGGGCTCTTATGAGGTCAGAATGGCTGTGCTGGCTCTCAAATCCTTTTGAGAGCTTGGCAAAGGCCAAGCCGAGGTGACTATCGAGGTCTGCTCAAACCCGATTAGTGCTTACAAAGCAGCCAAGGCCCTCTCTCGCAAAGATACACTTGTTAAATCGACACAGTTCCTTGTTAGCTCAAAACCTTGCCTTCTATACATGTTTGCAGTAAGCTGAACGGTGCAACAGGCTCTTTACAAATACGCATCCAAGGAAGTGTTTGTTGCTTTACAACATGTCCGATTTCACGTTGTCCAGTGGGCGATATTTGGTCAAGAGTTGTGTTCTAATCCAAGACAGATTCTTGAACTTATTCCTCACGACCGTGAGTACTCCAATTGGAATGCTGTAAGGGTGACTGTTGAAACCTAAAAACTGTCAAACGCCCTATTGATGTTTACCGTTTGGTCACGCGGCTATTTCGACGGCTTCGTGCTTTAGGCCGGACATATTTCGACAATTTGTTCGCCGATAGCCGCCTTGATAAAGGCCAATCGGTGCTTCGGGTAAGTTTAAGTTAACCAGTCGCCGCTTTTCAATTTTCGAGTACAAAGTGTTGATGACGAGTGCGAAAGTTTCAAATTCCGCGTCATGTTTGTTTTGGCTTTAATGGCGAAGATGGCCAACACATCGCTGTGACAGAGGCATAGCCTTCTGACACAATACTTCGTGCCTTGTGCAATATCGTAACGCGTCATCTCCTCAATTTTGTAGATATCTCGATGGAAAGTCTCTGGAAATCACTTTGAGTAAGAGAATATACCGTATTCGTGGAAACCTTCAAATTCTTGAGCAAAAGAGCAACGTACTCTAACTTTGAGGTTGATAAGAGACGTCTGCGGCTAAGTGCAGGAAGCATAATAGGGCTTTTTCTTTTAGAATACCAGCTTTGAGCTTTTTTTCGGTGTATTGGTAGACCCAAGAAAGTAGAAACTTTTAAATCTTAATTTAAATCTTCAATAGATCTGGTAGTGCATCTAATCGATCCTAGCACAAAGGCCAGTCAAACTGTCGATTGCCTTGTCTTTGACGGCGACAAGAAATAAGCGATTTTGAATTGTATCCTTTTTCTGCTCTTTGCTACCCGTAGTTGATACACAATGTCTTTCACTGCGTCATATGAACACATGTTACCCACTTGCGAAGCTTCTACGGATAATCACATTTAAGGCGCTATCGTTAGCGTCCTCGGTAGCCAATCTTGATAGTGGTGCTTAGTTACCCCGCTAAGGACTATTTTAGACGTCGTCACGTTTGCCTTTAAGAAGAAGTCATACCTTAACACATAGCATATAAATCTCAGGCGTATGCTTGTCCATACTTCCTTAGAAATAGGCGCGCGTACGCAGAAGAGATGAGGACATGGCTCATTAAGCCCTAATGCACGAAGTTGGGCAGCACTGACGATGGTCTTGATGTACAAAATTGAGCACTACTAACGATGGTCTTGATGCACGAAATTGAGCACTACTGACGATGGTCTTTCCCGACCAGCTGATCCAGAGCTCGTGCTTTGCTAAGTACAGCAAATTCAGGATCAATTAATACTTGTGCCGAGAACAAAGATTGACTGTGCGATAAAAAAATTCGCATCTCGATCTGAGCCATTCCAGTAGCTAGTCAAGCCGAGACTGATTTATTCCTGTTGTTCTGTCTGAGAAAATATCTCAACCCATTCGCTACCCGCAATAGTTTACCGGCATTCGAATTTTTGCGACGCACTAGAGTTCACTAAAACACGAACTGGTGTTTTATACCCTTGTACACGTGCGTGTACAACCGACAGACCAACGCACCTTCGAGATATCTTTAACTGCATACCCATCAGGGTGACTTAGGTTATACACGGTAGGTCGCCTAGCCTGTTCTGGTGACCAGCATATTTCTCGCATTTAGAACGCGGCTTCTTCCGGCAACCATCAAACGAGGCAATAATCCATTTCGTCGACTCCCTTCAAAGAACAATTATTCTTGTATATTGCAGCCAAAGTAGCGGATGTTGCGTTGTTCGGCAGGATTTGAGTCCAATAAGACTGGACATGAGTCAGAGATCGTGTACTCATACCAACAGAACAAGAAACTAACCATATATGACATTCCGGACGACCGATTCCATCAATGATTGTACGTCCCTTTATGCGATTTAAATGGGCTCTTTCGATTTTGCTGTCCGTTGAGGCAGTTAGGCCGTCTTTGAACAAGCCACCTTTTAATTTGTGGAGTGGTCCCTTAGATTTAGTTAATTACATATCCATAACGTTCGCGTCAAGCGTGAGCACTAAGAAAAAAGGTCGTTGCCAGTGGTTTCTCCATACACAAAACGCTTTAGTGATGGATGAGTGTCCACTTGTTGGCCCGACTTTCATATCAAGAAAATGTGATCACAAGTTGCATACGATTTTAGCATCAATACGGCCGCCTAAGTTCTAAGTCCAAAAGAGAAATTCTATATTATTTTCACCAACGATAGAAACCTATAGCTTCAGCGGCTTGCACACTAGATTAGGCGCTTTTGCCGAGGCCGTGCTGCTTGAGCTTCATAAATCGACCAGCTTTGTCGCGCTTTGACGCCATGACGTACTCAAGCTGCTTGGGTGGTGCAATTTGCTCGTCCTACCGATGCGGGAAGGCGCTTTTATCAATTCTTAAAACCTGATCAGCGTTTGAGTAGTCAGCCTACGAACGCGGGAGTGGGATTGGCTGCAAGTACTGCCAGGGGAGACGAGGCCACATAAAATTTTTCACAGAGGAGCCGTGCATGGAGATCTGGGATCTTCTGTTGAGCACCCGATCTCTTATTTTGGTCTTGAGTGTTCAATCGATTGCACTTTATTGACTAAGTGAAGCTACCCTGTTCATGGCAAAGAGCTACTTGCCATTAATCACGCAATAGAATAGCTTCAAGTGAATCGAGAAATACAGCTTGCGTCCTTTACATATGCTTGATGAGCACATTTGGGCAGGAACCATTTTAGGCTGCCCACATCGTCAGCGTTCATTTCGATGAACAAAGTTGTCAGTACTATTAAGCAAATGCTAACCAAGAGACAATCCATAACAATACCTCAAAAGCGACTGATAAACGTATGACAGCGATCACAATTGCACGTTATGGAAGTACCGACGGTTTGCCCCACTTGAGAACCGTACAAGAAAACCCATCCAGAACATTGCTATTATAAGATTGTGCAGACAGCCATTAGAGCCAAAAGGTAGCGCTTTATCAATTCTATAACGTATTAGTGGTCACACATGTCCGAGTGGGTGGCCAAGACGATGAGGACTTGTGCATCCTTCCAGATTGTCAAGCCCACGGCTTACACGTCGGATCCTTTGAAGATCCTACCAATCCCGTCCAAATTTTAAATTCCATAAGCCCGACCTAGTCTTTGGCTTGTTCAAGTTAAAGACAAGGTCAAATTCAAAAAGGGGCTTAGCGTCGCCTATGCGTTTCGCATTTGTACCAATCAGCATAAATAGGCAACAACCATATAGGCTAACAATGGATGCGGCATTTGAATTTCATAGCCTTCCGAGCACAAAGATAGCGGACAGAGACCCGCGGTTTGCCCCACTACGCTTTGGCAAATGCTACTCCAACTATTTATAGCCCGTTAGCTGGTATCTACCCAAAGGACACATGGTCGGACGGGATGGGCTAACGTACCTTAGGGGACGCATAACACAGTATGAACCTTGGTTGTGAGCCGATAGTAATTACGGTTTAGACATCGACACACGCATGTACGAGTTTTAAAATTTTCCATATAAACAAAGCGAAACACCTCAGTATCTGTTTGATCTTCAAAGCACAAAAATTTCTAAGAAAAGCGAAGAGATAGGCACTAAAACCTTTTCCCCATAACATTAGTCTGAGATCGCTTTCCTTGCAAAGACAGTAACCTGACTTTGCAAAAAGTCGACTGATGTATTTAGCGGGGCAAGATATGCAATCCATACACCCAAACAAATAAAATAAATCTTAGAGAGAAATAGAAGAGCAATTTTGATCTCGTTAATTATCTCGATAAAGTATTGTCAGATATTAATTACGTTAGTACAAGTCTTTTAAACATTTACAAATACTATTTTTTCGAATGCTTTACTGTCTTGAAATGACATGAGACGGCGTCCTATATTTACCGTTTAAGAGCGTTGTTGGCGCATTCGAATGTGTGTGAGGAATCGTTAGAGGTATTACGATCCTCAGGTGTATGAGATTAGATCTGGGATTCTCCCAAAACCTTTTAAATATTGCATACAAGTTTGACCTCATAATCAAAATGTCAATTGGTGGCTACTAGTGTTCATAACCACCATTGTATTGGCCACGAGGCTTAAAGGAAGCATACCCATAAAGCTGCGCGTGCCACAAATGGCCGACCAACCCTGGCTTTAATAACAAAGGAATGCGACTTTCTGACGCTGTTTGGATACCTTACACCAAGACACGCGTCGGTCGGCTTGAGGCTTAAGTTTTATATCACATAAACAAAAGATATGATTCTTGTTTTAATGGCTTCTATGTTTCTGGGGCACCTCAACGAATCCGCGGCCTGAATCCAAGGCACCGCGCTTGCAGTCTCAAGTGCGCACACTCGGTTACAAAAGCGTTCCTATACCGCATTGAGAAGGCGCAAAGCCGAGATGAAAGTGTTTTTTTAGTGCTTCCTGACCGACAAGACCAACACACTTCCATCTTTGCCATATAGTGAAGCAGCAGTACTCTTGTAGGCGCCAGGCGCTTCTTTTCATATCGTGCGGCAATTCTAGCTCACCGAGCTCGTAAGACCACTGAGCAGCTTTAGTACGATTGACCAAAGGTTGCTGCGATGTATATTCGGAAGCAGGAGGTACTGTGCATATAATCGGTGGCCTATTATCCACGTCTTTGTGTAAGATAGAAATGACTCTCGTTCGTGCTTAGGGATTTTGTTTCCAGAACCTGGCTGTGCATTATGTCAAAGCATAGACACTTCGGAGGTGATCTGTCTCCGACCCACCAAATGCGCAAAATGTAACTCAAAGCTTTTAGATGAACGTGAAAATATCGTTTAAGATGGTTAAAGTTCGAATTGTATTAACTTGTTGATCCACTTAATCTCTGAGGTCTGAAATTGCGTCAGCTCACCGGCATGCAAAACGTCGGAGAGCTGCCCCATTTTTGGCGAGCAATGAAGACGTTACATTAACTATGTCGTATACTTTTACTTGTTTTGCAGATTTAGCGTATGGAAAATATCTGCCAAGGAGCACGCAGCGCATCCGTCGTTTTGATCGCCTGAGGGCTGAGACTCTTCCGGACTACTAGGTGATAGAGCAATAGGCTCACAGCTTTGGCCACAACAAAACGTATGGCTCCTCTAGCCATACTTTTTGCTTTTTCTGCCTATGAGGCTCTCAAAAAGGCGAAAGTTTTTAGGCTCGCCGTATATGGTCCAGCTTCAGATTTTATTCTTAACATAGCCTTAGGCACAGAGGCTAAGTTTTATGCAAAGACTTCTTAACTATTGAAGCAGATCTTACGAGAGCTGGCTTGCCTATTTTAACAGGAGCCGAACCTTTTTTGCGTCATCACAGAGGCCATACCGACTATCATAAAAAAACAGGAAGTTATGGTGAAATTCATGTATCTCTTATCAGATATTATCCAGTATATTTGAGGGAATCCAACGGGCCATTACATAAAACCATGTTTTAGTGTTTTAAACTAGCTTTCCGGTAGCCGCTCCGTAAAGGCGACCAATAGCGCTCTAAGCTGCCACTCCATGAGAAGAAATCTTGAAAGAATGGCGGCTTCTGGAGCAACCGGGACCTCATCGGTATATATAGCAAATCCATTCTGAAGAAAAACGAACCAGATACGGTACCTGTTCAAGGTCCACAGTTTGAATTATTGCATACGGAGAGCTATAACATAAACAAAAAGGGTCAGTCTTCGAACTGCAATATGTTGTAGTAAACGGCCGTGCAAAGAGAGATTGTATATCTTCTTGTACGCCATTTATGTCTAAGGTGCTGTTAAACTCGTCACAGCGTAGGAAAGAGATTACCCTTTACTTTTTTCGTGCGTTACACCAATATTTAGTAGCTGTTAAAGGCTGACATGAGAAAGTCTTTCTGAGCTACACGAGCTCGGTGTGCATCACGTTGTCGCCGTATCACGTGATACGAATCAAGCGATACCTCGAACATTGACAAAAAGGCAATACTCTTTGTGAAATCTATAAAAAAGCAATATATGTTTTTAGATACATGTTAAGACTTTAAAATTACCGAAAGTTTTAAAAAATAGACCCATCGTCTGATTAAAACTGTCTAAATGCTTTCGGCACTGACTCGGGGATCCGATCTGCTAGCGTAGATATTATAATAACAGCTCTTTGATCTCCTCTTTGCGTGATGGTATCGTCTGACCAAAATTATTTTGAAACGTAGAGTTTTCTTATGTAGAGCTTACTTTCTATTCATAAATTGCTAAGACTACCCTTCATTATACTACACGCTCGTAAGCCTATGTGCCGCAAATTGTGTGTTCTCAAGCGACTATTGTACTTGCTGCGCAAGCTTATCCACTCTAGCTTTTTTCTTTGTTCGACTGGTTGAACCTGATGAGCCGTAATACATTCACCCATTACTTTGATAAGGCGCAAGAGCACGAGGTGCAGTCAACATCTTTCTTAATATTTTATACGGGTAGAGCTACATGTTTTTGCCCGATGAACCGGCTGTGATCATTTTAGATGACCATGAATACCTTTGGCTTTGGAGTTTGGACTCCAGATAGTGAATGTGGGTTTAGCGCGGCTCTAGATGCGAGGTCCCAGTTTGGCAAAAAAGATTAATGCGGACATCTGGCGATTAGAGAAATGTGTCTTCGAGACGACACTGCAGACCTCATTGGCGGCACTCACGCCTCACGGGATGTCCGAATTTGGCTAAAAGCTTGCTGAGCGCTAAGTAAAAAAAGACTCAAACATGTAATTTCTATGCATTTTTCCCGGCCGTTTCAGCAAAATGGAGTGAAGTGATTTTTAGCTTAACGAGTTTGCTTGGCTTAAGAGTCACCATCGACTATCGTCCTGCGACTCATATTCCGCCACATCATGTTCCTATGGGCACTTCTTCTGAACGGTTGCCAAAGGCCTCGAGATATGCTCGTTTCGTGGCCTCAGCATCTTTTACCTTAAAAGCGTGGAGCGTAGCCCCGTCGAGGGGTCTGCTTATAATATTCACAAGCGTTTACGGCGTCAGAGCTAACTTGACTAATGAGGTGTCAAATTTCCGTGTGTTTTTGGAATTAGAATACCCTTCCCACTTTCAAGATGCTGGCGTTGACCCCCCCCCTGATGCTCTCCTCGTGATATCGACACTTACTCCCTTGATTGAGGAAGGGTTGCAAGGAAAACGTCTATGTTTCATGTGGCGTACTGCATACCGTCCGCTTTGACATTGCTTGCGACAGGCGACTGGCTGACGCAATTAAAGAATTGAGGAACTGTGTTGTTGGCAAACTCGACTATTTTTATCAAGACATGCGTTGGGAATTGCAGCTCCAAAGATATCCAGGCTTTGTCCTAATAGATTTTGAGCATCAAACGCGTATTCACATCACTTCGCTTACTATGTCGCTTGACTCGCGCCCCTCGATACGTTATCTATAGAAATCAGATTTTGGCCGAAAGGGATGGATCGGCCTTTAATGGCCAAGTCTGCGTAAAATACAGCACCAACGCGCTCACGTTCACTTGAATCGAATTCTATTACGGCTTTAATTAACACTCTTTAAGCACTTGGTGTGTTCGCGTCCTTTGAGAGTTACCACTCGTTTACGCTAAACCTCTTCCAACCATGACGTCAAGTGCAATTAAGTGCTAGCGATGGCACTAAATGCATTTGTAGATGGAGCTTTAGCATTCAATAATATATTTAAATTTTGAATATATAATTTTATCCTTTTTTTTATCTTATCGGCCGATCAGATCAGGGCACGAAGTCTTTGACTTACTGATGTTTGGTACGACTCATGTCGTACAAAATGAAATGCCCCAACTTACTGGGCTCGTTCGTTGTAGACTCCCATCACCACTCCTTGGGTCAAACCTTTCGGAACATATTGCCGATCAGGAACCCCCGCTAAAGCATGCTTTGATTGGGAAAAGAAATCAATCAATTGTAAATGTTTCTGCACGCCTCCTCTGGCAAAGTGCTGGCGTCCTGTCACGATTACAATGTGCTCTTAATGCGTTGATAGGTTTAATCTAAAAAAAGAAAAAAAGTGTGCATGGATTTCAAAACCTTTTATTGCCTCAAAGAATGATATCGTACCCATAAAGATTAATATGGAACAAACTCCTGTAGTCTCCTCAGCCAATGACCTCCAAGTATTGCTTACGTAATAAGTATCCAGTGACGTCTCTCTCCCGCAGCTGGAGAACTGCCTTTTGATCAGCTGGTAAGGAAGAATTGCCCAACAAAGGTAAACCTCCACTTCTTTGCGCAATGACGTGTTTTGGCTGCTGCACCGGCGTCAATGCGCGCATGCTCTTCCTGATGGCTTGCGGCATGATCGAGTACATTGCGCATACAGTAGTGCTCGTGCTTGGTCCAATGCTGACGCTGCACTTCTATCCTGACACGTCGTTCCATCGTCTAGGCTTCTACTCAGCCATCATCTCCGGCTCCGGCTTTCTCGGCCACGCGCTGAGTTGCGGCTTTTGGATCAATTTAGCACGCTCCTTCAACAGTAGCAAGGGTGTCATATTATGGGGACTGGCGGTCACGGGTGCTGGGTTCTTTAGTTTACTGCTGTGTAAGAGCTTGCTGGCCATAGCCATCGTGCGTTTTGCGACCGGACTCTGTAGTGGTGTATTGTCAGTGGCTTCAATTGAGATCGACAACATATGCGGCGACAGGCAGACGATGCTGGCGCTTATTACCCGAACGCTGGGTATCGGAATCGGGGCCATCGGGACCTTTACGTTCATATCACTAAGAGTGAAGATGCCGGACACGTCAAACGCCGATCCGGTCGCAAAAGACTCTTCGATGTACTTTTATCCATTCTGTTTCGTGTCGATCCTTGCTTGGATTGCAGTCGTCGTGATGCTCTCAGGACTGCGTCTCCGTAGCCGAACGGCGTACTCGCAGCTGGCCGAAGAAGACGACGAGTTCTTGAACTTCACGCCACAGAACCAAGTTGATGCAAATCTTTCCCCGCACTCGTCGACGAGTTTAAATACAAGCAGTACGAGCAGTAGCGAGAGTGACAGTCCCATGGCCGCTGCTGTCGCGCACGTCAAGTCTGCATTTGAAGAGACTTTTGGCCGAACAGCCATGGGTTTGGGCTTGAAAAAAGCGATGGCATCGCCGGCAAAGTGGGCTGCAATCAAGTTGTTGGCAACTCCCCAGCCGCATTTTCGTCTCATTCGAGGGATCTTGCCTCATTATTTCCACGGCTACACTTCGGATGGGCATTTAATTGTCTGGGACTTTGTTGGTCGCGTCAAGATGGACAAACTTCATGCTGCAGGATTCACGACTGCAGATCTACGTGACCATTACCGCTTTTTTCTCGCATTTGCACAAGAAACACTGCTGCGCACATCGAGTCAAAAGTTTGTGTATATCGTCGATCTCGATGGGCTATCGCTTTGCGACGTTGACGCTCGTGCAGTGGAAAGTGTTTGTGCAGTCGTCAACACGCTCCAGTGTGAGCTACCGGATCGCTTGCAAGCAGTGGCGGTTCTTAACGCTCCTGTATGGTTTTCGCAAGTCATGACAAGTATTCGTCCTCACTTGGCAAAGCGTACTGCGGATAAAGTATCGTTCTTGTCAAATCCAACGGCAACGCAAGATTTGATTGCGCTAGTTGGTGTTGACAGCTTGCCTCAAAGCTATGGCGGACGTAATGGTGTAGAAATTGGGAAAAGTGCTCAGGAACGGGCGTTGGATGACCTTCTTAAGCGCACTACCGCACCGTTAGAGCGCACGATTGAACTTGTGGGTACTCCACGATCACGACGCGCAAGTGTGGCGCGCGCGGGTGGTAGCAGCGTCCGCAGTGATGGTGAGAGTGATGAAGAGGCGTTTTTCGATTGCTCAGAGTATGGGCTTCAGGGTATGGAGGATTTGGAAGATCAGGAACCAATGATCTCTGTCGTTGTTCATTCTCAAGCTACTCCATCATCCAATCCTGAGGCCGTTTGTCGAATCAGTACTGACAGTTCTGGAGCGTATCAACCGCTGGAGAAGAGGTCGAAGGTAGCGACGCGATCTTCTCCGATAGCACCCGTTAAGTCTGTTCCTGACCTGGCGATCACGAGCGAGCCCTTGGCCTATTTGGTGCTGCTGGTTTATTTTTTTTGGTCGTTAGTCCAATTGAGCTTTGATGAGCTGCTCCCGCTTTGGTTTTTCAAACAGAATCCAATCAAATTGGGTGGCAGCGTGCATGCTGAGCCGCCGTCATCCCGCTCTACAGTGTCATCAATCACCCTTACTATTGCTGGCACGCTGGCATCTCTGTCTCTGGTCGTTCTCTTGAGTCATATCGTGTCGAACTTTATATGTCGTTCTGCTCGGACCATCATGACGCCTCTTGCGACGCTGCGTCTTGGCTTGCTTCTCCAAATCCCAATTTTGGGCTGCTTTCCGTTGATTGATTTCTTAAAGGCTGATGAAATGCCTTTTTTGTGGTTTCTCGTGGTCGGTGTACTCGTGATTAAGCACCTTGTAGCTGGCGTGGCGTCACATGGGATCATGGCACTTTTGGACAACTCAATTGCAATCGATCGACGGCTAGCGGTACATCGCTCAGCGCAGCGAATTCGCTACGCAAGCCATTTCATAGCAAGCGGTGGTGCCCCAGCGCTTTTTGCACTTTTGGGCTACTTTGAGCAACCTTTCCCGTTTGATCAAAGTTTGCTGTACTTTGTACAAGCACTAGGATTGCTGTTTCTGCTCTTCTTTTCCATTGCCATCCCGAGTAGAATGAACTTTCCCGTGCTGTTTAGCAGGGGCAAGCGGTGATCAAACCAAGACAAGACGTTTAGGCTAAAAGTAATGTACTTCATCGAATTTAATGGTCAAACTCAGTCTCCGATGATAATGTAAGCGTAGAACGCAAGAAGCGGGTTGCTAAAATCAATATCTACAGTGCTGCTTAATGGCTTTCATACGCGTTTTCACCTCGCATTGCGCTAAAAAGGGGCGAATAATGACCCCAGTCTATGACTGCTCGCACTTAGGTTTGGCACTCTCCTTCGTGGGCTTGTACGTGGCCATCCCGGAGCGTTGATACTCACAAAGCACACCAACTAGCACAACATTGAGTACGACAAGCGGATAGAATTGCATATAATAAAGGGCGTCCCAGTGGTAGATGGCCAGGAAGTAGGCGACGTAGACAGCAGTTATGTGAGCACTGATGCCGAGAAACGACGCCACGCGCACGACTCCACTAAACTTTTGGCGGTAAGCGTTATGGTATTCGCTAGTGCAAGACGCTAGCAGCGCCTGACGGTCCAGTTCCGCCTGAGAGGCAGCATCCGATGTGAAAATGGCCTGAACAGCCAAGTACACTGAATAAATACCCAGCAGGATCGTATCCAAAGCGCATGCCGATTGGCTACGAGCTGCACGATACTCGGCACGCACGCTAGCAACCGTTTCACCATAGCACTCGGATTGCGGGAGTGCATTTTCCATGTAGACGTTCTTAATCTTGTCGTAAATAATTGCGTGGAGCCAAAGCGACATCCCCGCCCAGAAACAGAGGTGAAAGTACATGACACTTCCGCCATAGTGATGTTGCATGACATCACCCATGATCCAAAAGTTAGGGGCAATCACAAAACCATCAACGACGCCATCGAGAATACGGCCCGTGCGGGTGCCACGTTTGCACAGCCGCGCGACCTGTCCGTCTGTGCAGTCGGAAACAATCCATGCAAACATCAACACTGACGCCCCTAGCAGCGAATTCGAAGACTCCCAACCTAGTGGAAAGTGATACTCAGAGTCGTAGAGACACAAGGCCGCACCCCACCCGAGAAACAAGCCAAATATCGTAATTTGATTTGGTGTTATGACGAATGGTAGGTAACTCACAATCACAGCAGGCACGGCTGCGAGTCGTCGGTGCCAGTAAAAGTCAACGAGTTCCTCAACGTCGTACATTTTTGTGAACGTGGCTTTATGATAGCGTTCAATCACCGACTCCTGCGATGTTTCCTTGGAAAAAGTAGAGGTAGGTGGTGACGACGAGCTCTTGGGTGCGAGCTTTATAGTGTCCAAGTGCTCGTCGTCGCTGCTTGTAGGCGAGTTCGGACCCGAGCCAATGCGATGCGTCATGCCCTTGAACGTTGTTTTGATGGTAGACTTGTGTATATCTCTATCTGTCTTCACGTCGACTGGGGGCATCGCTATCTTAGACGACGTACTAGTCGTCGGCACACGCTTAAATTTGAAATAAGGTCGATAGATTTGAAATAAGGTCGGTTCGTAAACTTGAAATACGGTCTACCCTCACTTAAAGCCGATGACGTGTCGCATGAATCTATAGGGTTTGGAGTGACATTTATTTTAGGACTTCAAAGGATTGAAGACTTGGAAACTACTGGGAAAGCTAGAGATTGATGATACAAGGACTCAACAAACTCAATCATATGGCCCTGGTGACACCTTATACTGTTATAGCCCACACTGGCTCTGATCAAGAAATCCCCAAGCCAGCTGCGATAGCGTTGCGTAATCAAGCTTATAAAGTTTTAGGGATAAAGACTATTTTCCAAAATTTCCCATCTTACAAACTATTACTTGAGATTATTGTGGACCCTACAATCGCAACCTTCAGAATTTAATGAATAATTTCCTTAGACAGGACATCAGCAAACGGTGAAGCTGCTTCGAAAGTCCTCAACAAAACTCGTTGACTAATCACAGCGCTGTGTTGATGACGCCTCAGCCCTACGATATCAGTCAGCTTGTTGATTTCGTAAAGGCATAGTGATTAATTTGCATTGTTAGTGCAATACTCGAGTACAAGTAGAGAAGAATTCTGTAAAACAAGTAGTAAACCCCTGCTTGGACATAAAATCCATGTCATGATTGAATTATTACATTTAGAATAAAGCAATTGCTGGGATGTGCTTCTTGAAAATTTACACATCGAGCCCAGTATTAGAAGCTGTTGTTCACCAAGATTGCGGGCATGCCTATCAATTGCGTACAACATTGTGCCACCTAAGGCTCAAAGAAGCATATGACACTAACGGTACCCGAAGCTGTCCAAGAGGAGGGAACGGCATGAGGTACTGCTTAAAAAAAAATACAAGGGTAAGGAGCCAATTCTAAAATTCGGAGGACTGACAATTTTGATGTTTCAAATTTGCTAATCGTACATCGCAGAATCTACCATCATGATCGATGCCTAGCATATAACGTCAAAAGTTACTAGCACAATTACAATCGACGTTATCCTTCTATATAATTTCTCTGATTTTTTTTTATCTTCAACTATTATGCCAGATTTTCGCGCAAGGAATATCCTCCCTACTCTCATCATCACCGCTGCACAGCAGTATTTTAGAAAAGCTTTCGTAATATTCTTTGAATCATGAGCTAGCTTTTTATTCCTGAAAATGAGACTTAGGGATCTTCGTACGTTGTGCGGCCACGTCTTTTTGTTTACTTGAGCATCACCCCTTTCTGCTTGAAAAAATATATACCAGCGTGCGTTGTCGTGATGAATAGGACGGCAGTGAAAATGACAACACCTAGAAACCAACCCGACACGTCTGCCAAACCCGAGGTGAGGTTCATGCCAAAAACACCACTGATCAACGTGCCGACAGAAATATTAATCATTACAAGGGAAAAGATCAGCTGCACTCGTAGCAAATAGTTTCGTTTTGAGTCAAGTTTCAGCGTCACGAGACTCTCGGTGTTTGCAATGCGATGCTGTAGCAGACCAGCTGTAGTACGGATTGAAAAAATGTCTTGCAGGTAGTTTTCAATCAACACTTCGGCTTCTTCTGAGTCAAAGCTATACAAGTCATTTAACAGGTCGGGATCTTCGTAGAGCTTGGTAAGGTAGAGAAGTCGAAGATCTTCCTCGTTGTCCAGTAACTCCATCAGCGCACGGCGCACACCATCAACCTGGGACTCAAATTCATTCATCGTATTTTTAAACTCGCGAAGACGTTCGAGCTCGCTTGAATCGAGATTACCTATAGCGAGATGCTCTAGGTCGGACACAATACTAGAAGACAAGTGGTCGTACTGAGCTCTAAAGTATCTCGCTAGGGTGGCTAGCAACACCTCCAACGCTCTGTTTGAGCATGCGTCAGTAAATGTTCTAGATCAATTTCATCGTAAAAGTTATACCTGAACTCGAATGGAGCATCCGCATTGTCTCGGGCATGTATTAAGAAATCCTCCTTGAGCATGGAGATCAAACCATCTGCTCCATCAGGAACATAGACCAAGCACGCTGCCTTGAGTACGATAGCGCGCAAAGGATCTGAGCTAGTGCTCAAGGGGACATTAGCTTACTAACTGGTGCCTAACTAAATATTTGGATTTCGTACCCGCGCTAAAGAATATCGCTTGTTTTCGAAGAATAATAGACGGCTCGTTCGATGTGGAAAATGCATTTTCCATCCTACGAATGTCTCTCGCGTGCACGCGCTAGCCCAAAAAGCCCAAATTAGCTCTATCCTTCCAACATCTTTTGTCGACTTCTTACCTGAACGTCACAGATCAATAAACTGCTGTCAATTCCTGCCTGAGATTGCACATTGGAATGTCTATAGGTCGGACTTCTTGATGGTCTAGTAGATGAAGTCGCTCTTGCAAAAGTTTCATTTCCTCTCTTTGCGGCTTCGTGTGTCATATGCAGCACATCGAGTCGACTCATTTCTTGAAGCGTTGACTTGCCATCGCGGTCAAACAGCAACATCAGCAACTTTCCGTTCCTCGCCACGGAATCAAACCGACAGAAAAATTGGCTTGTTGAACCGGAAGCGCTGAGTTCGCTAGCTTCAATCGGCATTGCATCGAGTTTAATGCAGTAATTTGAGCCCAAAGTCATGTCGTGTTTGGACATCATCGATCTGATCGCCGCCTCTTCACTATCGTCGGTACTTCTTCGTGACCCTTTTGCTCCAAGCTGACGTCTCGCGCAGTATTGAGCTATCGCAACTACTGAGACGGCGGGAAAAAATAATCTTATTAAAGGAGTATCGCGAAACGGCCGAACACATGTCAAATTGCATTGAAGCATACAGCTTTAGTATCTAAATCACTCGACTGAACCACGACTTCAGCATACAATTTCATTTTTTGCTTCGACTGTAGGACCACGATTTCTATTGGCAACGCTACGGGCTATGCTAGTGTCAACCGTTACGTCCGTATCTGAAAACGACCAGCCTTCGTCATCGTTCGCACACCCTTGTACGGCTTGTATTTTTCGTTCGTGATCAGCAAGGTTTCAACATTTAGGCCCGAGACGGTTGACATGGGGACTTTAAAACCTAATACCACAACAGGCTTTTCATCTGGGACTGAAGCGCTTTGATGAAGAATTATGTTGCCGCGCAGCGACGGGTTTAGCACCTTTTTACCCAGCTTGCCTACGTTCCACTTCACCGTCTTGAAAGCCTCATCAAATAGACACGTGCCGTACTCTGTATTCACATCCACTGTGCGTACACTCTTGGGAAACGACACTTCCACAGTGACATCTTCAATCTGTAAACTCTTCTTAGCATTCGAGTTGAGCGTTGGCATACCGCGAGTGCCAATGACTAGATCTAGCGTGCCGCCGCCCTTTTCTTTATACGTGATTTGTGGCTGACAATACACGGGCGGTACGAGCTCCTGAACTTGCACGCGGTACTGCATGAGCTCAAACTGTCCGTCAGGCGGGACGAACGAGATGACGCGTTCGCGCTCGTACCTCGAGTACCGCACACACGGATGGAACGAGCAGTCGTCGATCACTGACGGATCGGTGAACACCATCGTCAGGTCTGGGACGCCCGAGAGGCGGCTGTTGCTCTGTATGACACCATTTACCTCGCACGAAATCATGCGACCGGACACATCAATGATGGCGTCGATTTCTTCAACAATATCAAAGTAAATTTCGTTCTGTGTGTAGCGAACACCACACTTTCGCCATGGGATATTGGAAATGGCGCCGTCGGGCAGCGTGTTGCTAATTTGTGATTTGCCCGACACCATGGCGGCTATACGGTTTGCTGTTGAAGGGGGGGCTACCATGGCTTTGAGAGCATTAGGCTCCGTGGTGAGTGGATATCCGTTGTCGAGCATCTCTTCCAGCAGCTGGTAGACTGTCGAGAAATTGTCCTTCATCGAGTTTTCGTCAAAAGTACCAAAATAATCCCGAAATACTGCAAGCACTCGGTGCAGAAATTCGATTACAAACAATGGAGATATCTGATGTTGATATTCAGGCAAAAGTAGGAAAAATGGAACAGAAACATGGAAGGCATTTATTCTTACCTCGTTAGTGACAACAGCCAGCACGAACAAATCATCGCGAAACACGCTGACAAGGTAGTATTTACTAGTGGTGATAATGGGTGGAACGTCTTCGCGCTCGCGGTACTTGTTGACCTCTTCCATAAAGAAGTCACACACGTTGCGACTCGTGAGGCCGCGCCAGTGCTTTTCAATGATCACCTCCCTGTTGAAGATCCATGTAGCAGTAACTAACGATAGGATCATTGAATACGGATTATAGCTACGCACCCATTAGTCGTCATGATAAACATGGACTGAATCATGGCGCTAAGCTGCTGTCTTACGTGTAAGATGCTCAAATCTTGTGGCTCAAAAGCTTGACAATGACCAAAATTTTGCACTACAGATCGATGTTGTAAAAATTAATCCACAACCACATCCTATCAACAATAATTAAACCCTAAAAAGAAAAATTCGAATTTTGGTCCAGAATTTTATTTACCAAGACCGAAAGCAGAGTTGCCATGTACTATTATTCAATGTTAAGTCCGGCTAATTTTTCGTCTTCATATGCGTTATCATCACGACCCTTGACCAGCTTGAGCTTATCTTTGTCCACCTTGTACACGCTGCCACCATTATAGCCGGCAAATACTTTGGCAGTAATTTCCACCTGAGCGTCCTTCGGCACTAACTCCTCTGGAATCGGAATGCGCTCCACAATTCCAATTCCCTGCAATACAAACAGCAAGATAGCAGATTCAATCATAGAAGCAGCTAACTCCAACTAGAATCAATAGACTTACCGACTTTACAATGGCGTCGTACTTCATGTCGCTCATTGATACAAACTTGTCAATCTTAGTGACGCCGAGCCAATGCAAGGCATCTGGCATCAACGCCTGAAAGCGCACATCCTGAATACCAGCCACTGTCTGCGTACAGTTGAAATACTCTTCTGCGCTGTCGCCACCTTGCTGGCGCTTCCGTAAATTGTAGACTAAGTACTTGGTCACTTCGCCTAACGCACGGCCTTCCTTGCGAAAGTATATAATAATTCCAGTACTGATAGCACAGCACAAAAGCAACCAAATCAGGGCCTTCATCCTCACTCTATCACAATATTGCTTACCCTCCCTCTTGTGCTGTTTGCACGCAAACTTCAATACCGTGGGCGAGATACGGTCGGCACGTGCAAATGTCGGACCCAAACACGTCCGATCCATTGCACTCGTCGTGAACACGCACTGCCAATTTCTTTGTAGGATCCGAAATGGCCTCAACCGATCCAAATATGTATATTGTCAGGCTAAATCGATACAAAAAACGGTTAATCTTTGCCTTTCGTACTACTCATATTTTTACTAACATCGCGTCCTTACCCTCCGATCGGCGGTAAAAAAACCTTGAGGTCGTTTCTTGTCACAAGCTCTGGGTACATGCCGTTCGTTTCTTGAAAGATCTGTTGACGCAAATTGGCTTCCGTCGTGTTAAAGCGCTTGGCTACTCCTGGAAGGTACCACACTGGGTCAATGGCAGCTTTCGTGATGACGAGCTGCGACGAATTAGTCAAAATCTTGCCGTCCGGCTTCAGTCGATTGAGACGCACAGCCTCGTGGATCTCCGGAAAGTCCATGTGTGCCTTAGTGACGGCAATAGTAGGACGGATATCGTAGCCCTTCTGGTAGTATTCAGAAAAAGCTTCCACCACGCACGCACCAAACGGATCGATTGTGACTATTTTTTCAGGATCCGCCCACGACGGATGAGGCCCAATCTTTGTCGCAGGCGTGGTCCCACTCAAATCAGGTTTTGCATTTTTAACAATTGCACCCGAAGCTACCGCCAGCCCGCGATAGATACAGTACGAGCCGCCATGGGCGCCGATAGCATTGCGGTACTTGTGATGGCGATTAGTACCAATGATGGGGCCGCGCACGTCGGGTTCTTCGTGTCCCCACTGATTCAAGAGTAAACAGTAAGCATTGCAACATTAATGCCGAAGAAAGAAAAGGTCGTGACACTCACTCGGATACGAATGGGCTCGACACCAAATTGCTCGGCATGCGATGTCAGCGAGACGTAAAACTGATTGGGATCAAATTCGTCCTTTTTGTCAATCTTCTTCACGTCGTCAGCTGACGGGCGCAATCGCACATGCATTAGGAATAAATTCCGAGGAAAAAAACTTCGTATAAAATCGAAAACACGTACCTTCAATGGATTTCTTGCGCTTGCCGAGCGTCGACACTTTTTTCATGGGAGCAACTTTGGCGCTCATCGTGGCACGAGCTGTTAGGTGTTAAACGTACGGCGAGTATTACTTATCTACTTGAACGCAGATAACGTTGTGAATCGAGAAGGAATATGCGTTTAAAGAGAAACCGACGTCCCTTCCCTCATAACTCTTGAAGTTGCTTTTTGACCTGTATGGCGAATTCGATCAGTCGTGAAAAAGCATCCCCAACAAATATGTGCAACCAATTTATTCATGTACAGTACACTGAACGAATTGGTGCGGATTTAAAAGATGATGCAGCTCTACTACTACCTGTTACATGTAACCGACTTGAGGGGCCGAGGTACACGCAGAGAATTGCAGCTGGAGAAAGGTCACTAAAGTGGACGAGCAATCACACCCGCTCAAAAGGATAGTTGGGTGAGCTGGACGCCCAACAGAACCAAAGTGTAGTGAAAGGTACGAAACCCGGCCACAAAATGAGTCGGACAGCCCGCGCTAGTGTTAATGTAGTCCTAGCGTGTGGGTTCCGGTATTTTAGATCTCTGGTAGCTTAAATCTCTATCAAGAGCTTTTTTTACGCTTGTCATGCATGATCTGCTGCTAAAGCTAGTATTTTACAAGCATTTCCGCAATAGTTCAACGCCATGTTAAACGTCGAACACACTATTTCTATGCGTTAAGTGGTGGTTTAAAGTTTCAAACGGCGGCTCCTGATTTGCTGTAATTCCTATATCCACCCCCTCAGGGATTCCACAAGCCCCTCCCGACTCGACGCGTTCGACCGCCATAACACGCCCTTGTCACTCTACCGCATGTCTTTTATCAGAAGAAGCGTTCGAATTAACAATGAAAACGAGATGCCTGTGAACCCGGGCACTTCTCGTCCTGGAAAGGTGCACCTACTTTTGCCTCAATTGGTTTTTAAAACAATACGGCTTAGTCTTACGTCCTGCTTCGTGCTCTGCAGCGACATATCGTGCAAGATGCGCAGGATGCTGGCAACGCAGTGAAGCGCCTGCGAGTCGAGAAGTCACAAACTCTTCCCACCATCGGAGAGCCACGTCGAACCGCTTTAGGAGATGTGACGAATCGACGGTCAGGTTTGGGCGATGCAACCAATCGAATGAACGTACGGTGACTAATGAGGATTTTTCGATGAGAAATTTAATTTCACTACGTGCTACATTAATTGGTGTTGTAGGTTAAAAAGGCGAGTGTAAACACAATGAGCGCTGCGGTCGCAAATGCAGGAGCTCTGGCAAAGAAGAAAAATCTTGCTAGCAAGCGCAGTCTCAGTAACGTCAATTGTGGCAGTCGCAAGCTCAATACAGAAAACGCCGGCAAAAGGAACCTCGGCAATATCAATATTGGTAGTCGCCTCGCCAGCTCTGCGACAGGCACTATTTCTTCACTAAGCACTCGTAGCTCATCGTCCGTCACCAGCCGAATTAACCGCTTGGCTTCTAATACGGACCCAGTTATCACCTCGCTTGGTGTCCTTGGAGTGGCAGAGAAGCGTCCACCAATGATTAATGTCATCCCGCTTACTCCGGAAGAAGTCAAACATGATATTGATACTGAAGACAAGAACGATTCAGCCACGTGCTGGCAATACGCTGAGGATATCACAAAGTTTTATTTGGAGACAGAGGTAGGACTATACTTTGATAAAAGTACTAGGAGATCTATCTAAACAGTGTCACCCAAATTTGCAGAAAAAACACAAGTCCGGTAGCTCGTACATGGCCCGCCAGTCGGACATAAACTCTAAGATGCGTGCTATTCTCGTGGATTGGCTGGTAGATGTGCATTATAAGTACGGCTTGCTGCCACAAACGTTGCACATTGCCGTCCTCCTGATCGACTACTTTCTAGAAAAGAGCTTCTCGATTGGCCGACAGCGTCTACAGCTTGTCGGTGTGACGGCAATGTTTATCGCCTCAAAGTACGAAGAGATTTTTCCTCCTGAAGCTGAAGACTTTGTCAAAATTACCGACAATGCCTACACGCGCGAAGAAGTTTTTCAGATGGAAGCGAAGATGCTGGCCACTATTGGCTTTCGGGTGACATTTCCAACTGCCTTTCAATTTATGAAGCGCTTTATCAAGGCATCCCGCACCTGTGATGATCGTGTAGAACACTTTGCACACTATATTATCGATCGCACTTTGCAGGAGTACAAGATGATGAAGTATTTACCGTCCACGATTGCCGCATCGGCTGTTTACGTTGCTCGGACACAGATGAGAGATACTCCAGCTTGGGTACGTCGTCATTATATCAAATGTGTGATTTAGCCTGATCGACGTGATTTTTGACTTTAATGCTTAATGCCAGTCGTCAACGTTAGAGTATCACTCGTCGTACAGTGAGCATAGTCTCGGCC
Organism: Plasmopara muralis; assembly: GCA_003676415.1. Classification (NCBI taxonomy): domain Eukaryota; phylum Oomycota; class Peronosporomycetes; order Peronosporales; family Peronosporaceae; genus Plasmopara; species Plasmopara muralis. The sequence goes on along the minus strand of RCHQ01000113.1, from coordinate 76,903 downwards.
CGTGTATCGATGACGTGAAGGAAATGCTGTGGAACGCTCACAATGGTGTGGGTAAGCTCGCTAAACTCACTGCTGCGCGGCGTAAGTTTAGCAAGGAGCGATTTCTGTCAGTGGCATCTCAGCCGCTTGCATTTCTTAAGAGCGCTTAGACTTCCTTGCGACGTATGTAACCATGCTATCGTTTGCGATTCGCCCACGCTGACGACAAGATAATGAACCTGATTGTACAAGACTACCAAGACTTCGCCAAAACCCCTTGACGTGCGAAGCCGCATGCACAAAGCTACTTCTAAATTTGTATGAGCAAAGTGTCGATGACGATGTAGTGCTGAGGCTAATTTAAAATCTAGTATACACCAATGTCTTCTTCCTCGTCACTACTTACATCAAGTGCCGAGATTTCACTAGCGAACTTATCAGCAACATCGTCTGGCACGTGTTCATCTTCTCCGCTCGTGGAAACATTCGAGGACGCTTTTATCAGTTTTTTGTCCAAAGCCTTGAACGTTTTAGATTTAACTTGCGTCGCAGGCACTGAATTCTCCTTTGCCTGTGTCTGAGCAGCAGAAGCTAGCGGCCTTGCCGCGTCATTCTCATCAGTGAACGACTTTGTACGGACCTCGTTCCAATCAGGCTCCTCGCCCTCTTCGTCACGAATCAGAAAATCAACGAGCTTGTAAATCTGGTCGCTGATCTCCTCATCGGCCTCTACCAAGTGCGCATTACGAATGATTGGGTACACTTTTTTTCGGCGCAAAAGCTTTCGACCCACGTGCGTCGTGCACAATAGCAACAGACAGTCCACAGCAGCAAGACGTACCAGCCGGTCATGTTCACGCTTTTTCCTGTCGCCCTGATTGTACACGATTGGATTCATGCCTAATTTATCATCTTCATCCAGTTCTTCGGGACCAGAGAGCAAGACCATCATATGCGTCGGAATGTCCAACTGGTCACACAGGTAAAAGTGATTATCTGAGTCAAAGCACAAGTTCTTGAAAGCAGCAGTGACACCTCGTCGACGAACGACATTGGGCGACTGAAGGTGGGGCAGGAGTGCACCGGCAAGTGACGTGCTTTGACGCATCCTAAGCAGAAAATCACGACCCTGTTCGAGCTGACTGATGTTGGCAAGGATGTTTGCTACGTATTGATACTGATCGTCCCATTTGGGATCGCCTGTGGTACTGCCAATTCCATCGGGCTCGGGTTGTTTGTTCAAAAACAAGGAGACAAGTGTACGGATCGTCTTCTCACGTACAGCTATTGTTGCATCCGTGGCCTTGTCATCGTAGCCAAGGAAATTTTTAGCACCCTCGGGCGTTGTAGATACGTTGGCCAGTAGCATCATGGAGTAATTGGTAAGAAGCCACTCGTCGTCCTCAACTTGAGTCATGACGCGATTCAGTAGGTCAAACTTGAGTACACGTTCGCAAGTCGCAGGATTGGCTGCTGTGAGATTAATAAGCGCCTTGATGGCATCTTCAGCAATGGAACGCATGTCACACACGATTCGACAGAGCGCGTGCACAACATCTAGCTTTTTTAACTGTAGCAGCTGATAAATACCTTGATCTGACGCCGTCATGTTAACTAGAAGACTTGACGATGACTTACGAAGCTCTGGCCGTGAGTGTGAAAGGAAGGATACCAGCTCTTCCATGGAGTTAACCTCCTCTGCGGTCATCTGCGCCATGGCCAAACTTTTTAAGCACTCTTGTCATTAAATCATAACCAACAAAATTTGCGCCTAGAAATTGTAGGAACGAAACATATGTCTGTTTACAAAAACCTAGCTAATTGGTATATGCATAAATAAAGTCCCTGTCATAAAAAATTTAGTCCCTTGGAGGCTCAAAGTTTAATTTATTTATGGGACAGGGGATTCGGGGTTGTCAATCCTACACTCCTATACCTAGGCTAAATCGTGGGATAATAAAGTTTACATACACGCATCAGTCGGAAGCGCAGTTTGTGCTTTTAAGAATCGCCAAGCCCAAGAAGGCGGCTACATTTGCAGCCGTCCCTGTTGCTAAGCAGCTGGAACGCGTCATAATGTTCGAGCTCTACGAGAAAAGCCGAAGCTTTAGGGCCCAGGCAGCACAAGCTCCGGTAGCCCCGGCGGTAATGCCTACTGGCCAGTGACATCGTAGCTGTTAATATTGGACCATCTTTCGAACTGAGAAGGTAGAAGTGACCACTTTGATCAGGTGCATGCGGCGTTTGCAGTCTTAAGTATGACAAATAGGACTAAAAGCTGATTGTTCGCCCTTGAATACACTGCGCCTAAGTGTTTTCTGTCATCAAAGCACATTAAAACACGATTGAAAGCAACATTTCCCTCTGCTGACTTGGTTCTCTATCAGCGCTCACGTTATCTTGCCTGCAAGCAATTTAATGGAGCTGTCTATTACTGGTGTGTTACTTCCAGAGCAATTTAAGGTGAATGTGTTCATAGATTGTCTAAGAATAGGCCGCCTCGCATTCAACACTTTCGAGTGAAGGCTTTGGCTAAGATAAAGCGGTGTAAATCGCTGTACAAAAGATGTGTAGCCACAAACAGGCTTGACTCTTCAGAATGCCGTTGATGAGCAGCCGCTCAGCCTATAGTGTGTTGTCCGTAGGCCCGCTAATAAGGCTCCAGGCCCAATAATCTTTATTGCTGCTCAGCAAATGAGTATTCACTGATTCGTTCTGGCAAGCAAGGACACATGAATCCATGCAAATCCGGGGGAAGGGGGGGCTCGAAGCAAACTTTCGTTTTGCCCAAGGGCTTTAAGGGTCGTTGACAGAAATCGCGTTCTTAGCACCGGTCACCGGTAATGACGATACGCCATACTGCAGAAGCAGCAATTCCCAAAAAGGATGGTTGGGTGAGACGCACTATGGAAGTTTATCCCTTTGAAAGCCTAATAGTTGTTGAGGATATTGAGCGGCAATTGACTGCTGGCTGTAAACGCAAAGGTACAAGGACATGGTAATAATTTTGATCATGGTAGCGTCCGGCGTGTCAAGAATTTTTGCGAACCAGCAAATAATCGTGGTCGACACAATGGGTGAACTGATGCTCTTTGATCGATTCGACTAGTTAAATGAATGGATCTAGATATCCTAAGTGTGAAATATGATCATTTCTACGCACGGGGCCAAAATTATGTTCTACATACCAGAACGTCTTGCGCATGCTGTTGATAAAAAAGCTTCTTTTTGAAGATAGGCGGGACCGATCTGGGTCCGTACGACACCTTAGCGCTTAAAACTCATTACTCGCTATGTAATGGTTCTACTTCATCTGCGTTTGGGACCTGCATCAATTGGCGAAGTGAGATCATAGGCGTAAGCCGCCTAATTTCGAGCATTCGAGCTATAATGAGTTAAGGTTTCACGTAGGAGATAATCACGGGTAAATATACTCCGGAAAAAAAGATGGGTGGTTTCGAAGGCACCAAAATCTATTCTTGTGCATACGTGACAGTGAATCCTTTTTTAACGAAGAAAGTTCCGCTGACAGTACCGGCTGCCGAAGCCACTTAAGACAGTTTTTTATATGTGCGTTTCATAGGGTAGCATAGTATCGCCAACTATGGGAAACATAAAACCGCAAACCGAACATAAACATGCGACACTATAGCGACCCCTAGATGTCACGAGTGAATTCGTGACTAACGGGTAAGTCGGTTTCAGTAGGATGATCGATAGCTCGATTGGATGTTGTGTCACGGTTTGCGGCCTTCATTGACAGGTGTATCAGAGTCACTGAGCTCCAAAGACCTCGAAGTTGCTACATTTTTTGCTGAGCTTAAAGCCAAAAACACGTGCTTTCAATAGTCAAATTTGCATTATTAATATAGTTCCACCATTCACTTGAACGATCATGTCTTGAAACAGCCACTTAGACGGCGCACGTTACGCCTTGGATCAAAGAACTTGAAAGATTTTGTACATGGGTATATTATATATTGAAAAATGTCTCAATGTGTGATGTTTGAACATTCATCTATTCAATATACACCGGGCAAAGGGTCAGGCACAAACCTAACATCGTACCAGACACGAAGCACTGTACACTAGGCAAGGCCCCCTGCCCCGAGATAATAATGTTAGCTTGTCAGTGCCTTCCGTGCCTATGAGGCAATTTGAAATTATGCGTACTCAAAACTTCCGCACTCGTCACAGACCTTCTGTGCTCAAACATTAATCAAAAAGTGGGTACAAGCTCATGCTTGCAATAAGTTGCGATATCAGCACCCCATTCCAAGACGTGCAGCTAAGAAAAATGTCCGGATGAACGTTGTATAGTGTGTTTGTGTTTATTTTGGTCGATATCTTCAATTATATACGGATGAGGAAATCGGGTATGCCCCACATGGCAGCTAATACGCCCCTCTGACATTTAATTTTCTAGTCGCACAGTTTTTCCGACCATTTCGGGCTTTTAGCCAGACATACTCTAGCGTTGTGCTTGTTAATAGCCGCTCTGACGAAGTTATGTCGGCAGTAGATGCTCATTCGGCCACGTAAAGCATGTGTTTGAGTTTGGAAGGATCAATGAACGTTAACGTTGACATCAAAAATGTGTTTTCTGGCTAAGAACATTACATTTGTCGGTCGTACCGTAAGCACCCGAGAAATTTACTGTTGCGGCCAAGCCCACGCTACGAACTCAAAAATATTTGAGAGATTTAGTAAGTCTAGCTAGCTAGCTAGCTATGCGCACAAGTAAAGTGCTCGCTATGAGAACCTTTGTCCGAACTATGGAATAGAGTAAAATTTGCCAACGACGTTAAGCGATTTTGTCTCGTCTAGCATAGCTAAAACGGGTGTTCGCTAAAGGCCTTATTTGATACTGTCACAAGCAATTTGATAGCAGCTTTCCCAAATCGCAAAATGTGCAAAATGTAGCTTCTGCGTAATACAAACCAGGCACCCTGTCATAAGAGCGATAGCAATTTAGTCGCTCATCAAAAAGCAGAGATAGCTTTTAAATTCTTTATTGCACAAGTTACTCATTTAATCGTGGTTCGTTCTTCATGAGTCAGCCAGATATCTGTTTCGATGTGATACAGTCTAGCACCTTTTTTGGCAGCTTGTTGCGACTACCAGAATTCTTGTTGCGAGTACCCTTTCCTAAAAGTCTCTGCTCCATGCTTGGCTGTAATTTCTTTGCCTCACAGATTATTGAAGATAAAATGGATCTCTTATGTGATAGTTAGCGCATTATTGGTCTTTAAATCAAGATGAGCTTTACCTACACCCACCAAGAATGCTTTTTCTGCTAATGATTCGGCCTCGGTAGTCTGACCTACGATTGGTTCGTTTCTTCTAAGACTGCGATTCGCAAGCATCGTCATCCAGATTAATATGATTTATCTATTTGAAGTTTTTTACGTACTTGATATTCCGCCAACTTACTGGGAACAGTGCAAAGTTCTGCTGCTTGCAGATGGTTTTATTTTTGCATGTCAAGAAAGCTATCAGCCCTGCTTTGTGGGATTGCGTGTGAAGAGTTTTCTCTTATACACGAACATTTGCAATTTTATTGTGAGCAGTGAAAAGAGCTTGCCGATCGCCATTGGAAGGCATCGCAAACTGAGCAGCAACAGAGTTAGTACAGTACAACCGTGGGTCTTAAAGCAAAAAGGTCGACACTACATGCTGGGAGTCGTTAATAATGAGTTCATTCCTGTGACGGCGTTAACGATTACGAGCCATTAATAAAAAGCGATTTTAAACTGTCGACCAACATCTAGCTTAAGCGAGTTGTAGAAGGTAAGCTCTTTTCCAGGCTGACCTGATTTGAGCGGTGTGTCAGCAGAATTATTTCTGCCATGATTGCGGGGAAATATCAGTGAAATACGTATACTTTCACAAAATTTCTAACCACGTCCGACCAAGGCATTATTTTCTTGCCGCAGATAAAATCTAAGAGCTTTCCCTTCAAAGGCTTAATTCAAAATGATTGAAGCTTGCGCCGAGATACCATGGTAGCTCACTCAATCTCGGAATATTTTTTATTCAAGCTTTGATTGTTCAGGTTTGGGAAAGAATCTTGCAGTGCCGAGTTATCGTTTAGTGGCGGGGATGAATGCACGCGATAGTTACAGTAAAATTGTGCTAAGACAGCAGCTCTTTTTTGGATTAAGCTACATTCATGTCTGTGAAAAGCATTTCCAAAAGACATACACAGGAAGCCGACGTACTTTTGATGGAATGTGATCTTGTCCCATAAATCCTCCGAATGCACGTGCCCAAAAAGTCACGTCGGCTGGACGCTAGGCTGATTTGTATTACGTAAATGTCCTTGGTCTCTTTTACTTTTTAAAGGAAGAAGATTAGTCTAAGTGAGGTAAGGACCGTCAATATATGGCTCAAAGTATACATCTTTAGTCGACTCAATCGGTTACGTTCCTAGTACGCCGTCTGAAGACATTCACCTTTCGTATAACGTCACATCCAAACGTGTATTACCAACTTTAGTGGGTAAATCAGCCTCACCGGCAAATACACACGACAAAGTCCTAGGCAACTTTACACTTTTCATTGTATTGTCTCTTATGTCGGCTATCTGGGGCGCAATATGTGATTGGGCCTCGCAATTCTTGCGGGAGCCTCCATCACAAAATCTACATGTACCCGGTGGCGGTCTGCCATACAGCCTCTTGTAAGTCGCGTTAGTAATCTTGGTATTTGGGTAACCATAGGGATGCACCGTGAGTATATATCCATCACTTCACTCTCGTTCTCAGCTCGATAATGGTATCATGTCCTACAAGAGCATTTTCAGATACGTCATTGTCGTTGGCAATTTGTTACAGACTTGCGCATTTTTTATGGACGAGAGCTTTTGCATGACCATTAAATTCAAAGCTTAAGGTTCATCCGCGGCTATCCATTTCGTCGTTTGGGTAAGTCTTTCCGTCACATTCGAGGGCAAAGTTCGAGGTAACGCCTTGCAAGATCACACGTCGATCATAGCCCAAAGGTGGAGGCGTTTTAAAATCTCCAGACTGAGGATAATGGGATTGCGTGGCGGCGAAGGTGGACATTCCTACACTGCCTTTTAGCTCCCACAGCTTTTTAACAGGCAACGACTTTGTGCTAGCAAGGTATACTTTAAGTTTAGTAGCTTAGATAAGTCTTAGGGACATTCACTTTTCCTGCCTGTTTGATCAGTGTTATGTAGGCGTACCGGGGCTTCGGCAGCACGAGGCAAATATTTTTATATGGGTCACAAGAGTGAACTTCAGCATTCATCTCTTATTAGCATCTAAGTCATAGAAGGAGAAGATGCAACGAATTTGATGATAAAGCCACTGTGATGCGTAAGAGCTAGCCTCCGTTGAAACGGATTTACAGTACAATCTTTCTTCGACAGACACTACACTTGTTTAATTCCAAATTGGTTAAATGAAATACTTATAAATATACTTTGAAGGGATAAAGTCTTGCCATAACTTAATTGAATATTTGGTGGTGTTCGAGAATATTCGGAGCGTTTGCTCTTAGATCGGGCGTAAACCTTAATGGCATTTCAATCAAAAAGCAATCACATTAAGTGAATTTATTTACGTCCGTAAGCTAACCCTTATTAGCTCACTTGGTGGGTCACTCACCATAAAGATGTTTGGCTACGGTTCGTACTAATAAAGCTCGAGTTGTGAGAACGGTTTAGGATCACCTCCTCATGCAGTTGAAAGCCGGAAACACCTACAAAGGACCTGTTGCTCCTATATTACAACGGCCTTCGGATAATATTATTGAAGCCGGTTCAGTGGATTAAACGATTCATGTAAAGCGATGGAAATGTGCTAGGCTAAAAAAGCGCTTTTGTGTAAGAGCACGTTCAGCATGGAAGTGCAGGTATTTTTGATGGCCAATAAGCGTCAGAGAAAGTCGCTTCTATTGCGACCATACACCTTCTCTATAACGAGCTATAATGTGAGCGCTATCGAATGTGAGCACTTGACATTTTTCTCGGAGTGAACGCCGGCGGAGAGGCCGCGGCTCGAATAGGGTACTCCGGCTTGTCATCACTCGCAAGGAGGAGGTGAAAGTCTTTGGTCATATTCCCGAGAAAGTTCAAAGTCGATTTGACAACGCTGTGTTTCAGTGAGTTATGTTCGAACTGTGTCTAGCAGTCGCTTCCCTTGGTAGTGAGCCTTAGACTGAGAGTGCATTAAAATTTATATGTTTATGAGATTCATCTTAGGACATCTCACAAAAAATGTTAAATGCGTCGTAGTCTTAAATAGGTCGAAGGTACGGATACAAACCGTAGAAGGTTCGATACAATGGTTTTCATTGTTCGTATATACCGAGCCTACACTTTCAAATGGCAAATCTTCAGTATCTGATAATGCTTTGTTTCCTTAAATAAATACCCATAAACTTTCTTTTCCGTGTTAGTAATGATCTTGGATTGCATATTCTAAGTGATGGCAACCGCGTCCTTTTCCATGCCGATTACGTTAAGCCGAATCTTCCTAAGGTCAACTAATTTTCCCGCCAAAACGCTAATCTTGCATTCGGAAAGTAAATGAGCAGGTGGAGCTAAGGAATATTAAAGACTTCAGGTGCTATACCTACTTATCATGACCCGTTTATACGCGCACCGCATTTTGAGTGCAATGTTTAACCATTAAGTGCTTATCGGTCCACGAATCTGGCGTCTCAGCACACATACTTCTCATTGTGTCTTCGAGTACAAGATTGATCTCTTGATTAGCCCGACAGCAAACAAAGTCTCCAAATTTGAAATGCGTCTGTTGAAGCGCAGGAATAAATTTTGGGTCTCCATCTTCAAGCATCGTGTCTGGAAGACCATTGCATTTAATACCTCATTCTTTCACTATCTTACTCAGGAGTCACACGGGCATTACTATGTCATAATTTTGACCGTACGAAAGAAGTCGAGGCTTATTAGTTTTTAATAGTCCTCTGATACTAGAATGTGAGCACTAAACTCAAATTCTAACAACTCTCCCATACTTGACCCCACTTGTACATGTTAATCAAAAAATATTTTCTTATGAATCAAATGACCGCTAACAGAAGCATCATGTACCTCCAGAACATTTCTGGCTGTCGTCGCATGGAACAACGAGTCAGGCTGGATATGATGGATCCAGCATATACTCCAATAGATAGTCTGCTTTCCATTAGTGATACAACTACGAAAGCTGTCGAAAATTTATGCAGCATCTTCACTTTCGATCAGAAATCACATCTACTTTTGAGTCACAAGCGCAAGGCTGTGTCTCGCCCACCGCTAAAAATATTGACAAAAGTACCGTTCTGTGAGAGGTTTGCGCACTTTCCAAGCGAATGATCCGGCCAGAAAGAAAAGCACCTTTCTGATGATCGACACGATACGTGGACTTGCTTCCCGCGTCACGATAGCTCTGAAGGGCATTCCTTGCGTGGCATCTATATACAGCACTTTGAAAGGATGCCGCTGTTCCGGTGCGACCTTATGGTGGCTATGTGTGTGCTTTAGTACTGCATGAAATTCCGCTAAGGAAATTTTCTTAGCATTGTAAAAAGTCAAGAATGATCTGCACCCATTGTCACCACTACGGTCAGCTGGAGAGCCTATCCTTGAGCTGTGTAAACATCATGGGTGCTACAACCCAAAACCCTGAGGTCTTGGACGAAGTACTTTATGTGTTGGTTTGGCTGTTTGACGATCTCGAATTTTGGCATAAACCAATCCAGGCGCCTGGTACGTAACGTTTGAGCGGTATAGAGTCACTTCTAAAGTACCTCAACGTTCCGCAAAAAGACAGCAAATACATACGGAGCGCCCGTTGCTGCTGACTCCAGGTCGCAACGGCTTTTTGGTAAGCTTTGGTACCCATGAATGCACATTATTTTCACAGCGCATTTTTCACAAGAGTACCGCTGCCAGAGAAGGTCATTTTCATATGAACCTTGCGCCAACTTTGTGAGATGCCTCAATTTCTATGCGATTGAGTGTAGGCGCTTAAAATCCGCTTCTCATCATTAGGCCGCGACTTCTTTAAGGTGATCTTGGATTTTTGAGACCTATGAAATGGAGACGGAATCCTTTCATTATGCTACCCATGAACTTCACCGTAGAATCGAGCGCCGCGAGGTCTTTGATCTGCGTTTGAACGTTACTAACCTTTCTATTGAACTTCAGGCTCAGCCGAAAGCTGCAGAACAATCACTACCTACCACCATATGACCAATCGCAATCTGACCAATCGCGATCACCTAATCAAAGTCATTGAGCGCGAAACCAGTATTTTAAAATGGTTTTGAGGTGAAGGACACGTTAAATACAAAATGAGACATGAATCTCAAAGTAATATAATAACTCTCGATCCACTCCACATAGGATGCTGGGTGCGTCGACAAAGTCTTACGTAGGTCGAAGATGCACGCCGAGGATATTTCCTTCTGTTTGAAAACCGAACCTAACCTTTATTATAATCAAACATACAGTATCTCTTTTAATACATTCCTTTAAATTCTCTCTTTTGCGCTTATCAAAGAGTTCCTTTGGTTCATCACTGGCGGATGAAACAGCATTGTTTGCTCAGCTGACAATATACAAATGACCTTTCGCGAAGCCAGTTGATTGCTAACGGAAGCAATCTGGTCTCGCATCAGAGAGGCTTGGGAGGAAAAGAATATTTAATTCCCCGCTTCGAATTCAAGTTGGAAGTATTCGTGCTTTAAGAGTTAATGGAACTTAAGTGTATCTTAGCTCATATACATAGAAGGATATTAATACCTTTTTATGCGTAAGGAAATATTTAGCAGCCATAGAAGGCTCATTGCTCACGATTGAGCCGTCTCAGTGCACAAGTGTTGCAATGTACTCTGAATACGCACTTGATCCTTTCCGTCCGATCATCTGTTTGAGAGCATTTTGCCGTCGATAACAGCAAACGAGTTATAAATAGGAAATGCGTCAGTCAGAGCGCAGCCGTGATTTGCGTGCTTTCTATCCGATGCCATTGTGTCCAAAAGGCCATGATATTTACATACCCTTTAGCGCTGTCAAATCTTTAGTCATACTGGATACTTTAGAAGACCGTCTATTCACTCATTGCAATGCAATTGCGATCGCTGTCACGACGTTGATCATTCGACATTGGCATTTTTGCCCGCAATAGTAGAATTTCTGGATCGTCGCCATGACGAGTTTGTCCGTTGATAGAGCTAATAATATTGATGTGGCTTTATGCTTGTATTTAGCACGAAACTTTGTTTTCGCAGTTGACAAACCATGTTGCCATTCTTGTTTCAAGCTTTGATCTACTGCATACATACATCTTTCAAATCAAATTGATGACAAACAGTTGTTTCCTTAAATATTTTGAGTCACTTGCTTGTCTCCTCTGTGCTAGGTGCTAGCTTTTGACACAAAAACTCGGCTTTATGGAACGATGACCAACATGGCAGCTAAGAAGACTGCCAGTCATTCGGGTCATTTGGCGATGACCGAGCCGGCCAGTTAGAAGGTTGCTCTTGAGCATCAGATCCATTACGTTAGCCTCAAAGATGTGAAAGCAGTACCTCCGCTAGAGTCTTTGCTTCGCTCTAACGCCTACGTGCGACGAAGTCACATACTAGAGGAGAGTTGCAAGATGCTATGACGTGCGACTGCTTGCTTTTCTCGGTATTCAAGGATCAAAGTATGCGTATTATGGACTGACTTTTGAATATTGGTATTGCCCCTATTTCTTGATAAGCTGTTGAATTTGCTACCGCAGTCATGGTTCCCGCTCTAGATACAAAGAGAAATATTTCAGGATTTTAGGTAAAAGTAACGTCTAAGTACCCAACTGTATTCTTAACTGTATAACGTTCACCTCCACTATATCTTGCACTCCACTTCTCCATTCTGTTTCTCTTCTTTGACTTGTGCTGATGGAAGCGTAAAGTGTGAGTGCGAGGTAAAAAGGATGGGGCCAGCTATCTGCAAGAAGGTTTCTAAAAGCTCTTCGTCATCAACTGAAAACTCACCGTTTGAACCAAGTTTGTTGATCAGCTGGACAACTGCAATTACATCACCAGTTCCATTGCGGAGAGGCATAGCTAGCACACTTCGCGTCTGATAGCCATCCTTTTTGTCAAAATCCTTATTAAAGCGTGGATCACTCAAGGCATTCTTGAGATTGATAGCTTCATTATTCGTCGCGACAGCGCCTACGATTCCGTGGTTCAGTGGCACACGAATGTTTACTTCACCTTGCAAGGTCCAAAGCTCATTTTCTGCACGATCCACGATGTAAAGAGTGCAGCGATCCGAATTGGCGAGTTTTTGGACCCGCGTCGAGATAGTAAACATCAATGTGAAGAAACTGAGATCGCGGTGCATATCTTGCACTATGCTCAGTACTTCTCGGACTCTATTACGTGCAATGCACGCATGGGCGTGAGCCTCAGCATTGTGAAGTGCCACACCTGCCTGAGCCGCCAATACTATTAAAATTTTCTCATCTTCATCGCAGAATCGTGCCTTCTTATCGACTGAAATTTTGTTCAAAACTTGCATGACCCCTACAATGTTATTTGCACCATTGCGAACCGGTACGCATAACAGCGATCGTGTTTGATAGTCATTACGCTGGTCGTACTGTGAGTCAAAATTCGGGTCCGTGTATGCGTCCGAGATGTTCATGGATTTTCCTGTAGCTGCCACAGTACCAGCAACTCCCTACTTCCCAAGTCAATACAGTCAAAAAATAAACGCTTGTCAGTCAAATATCGCAAAAACAAGTTGCATGCGTTGAGCCCAAAAAACCTAGTTTAATGTAAACTTACTTTTCCGAAAGGTACGTGAATGTCGGAGGCACCTTCACATGTCTTTAAAACGAGCTTATTTATAGCTCGTTCCTAAAAAGTGGTGCGTGGAAAATTATTACAAATAGACGCAGTGCTATACAACTTCCTTACATGTATATACAGCGTTGCTCGCTCCGCATTCAAAATGGCGCAAGCTTGCTTTATTATGAGCTTAGTTGCTAAACATTACATCAACAGAGGTAAAGTTAGTGCAAAAGAATGCGCTCCCATTTCGCAATGCAGCCAACCTTCTGTGTAATTTAATTCCGAGCCGATAATGCGGCAAGCTTGGATGACTTGCTCCATCTTGGACAACCGATGAATCAAGGTTGGGTCGTTGTCATGTTTAAAGGTCGGCGCGTTGGATATTAATGGTGTGGGGCTAATTGACCACCAAAACAACATTACTATTCAAACGTGACAAAAATATCATTTTAACTTACGCAAATTTTCGAGGTTGGACCAAGATTCGACCATTCTCATCCGCTGAAGCACTTTATAATGAAAAGTTGTGCTAGTAAGATAAATTTCTGACGGTATGTAAGCGCACAACAAATATAAGTAGCTTTAAACCTCGCTGCAGCGTAGCATTGCTTGATGTAAGTCAGAGTGTGTTCAGGCTGAAAATTCTCACCACTCTTCCTCTGAACGCAAAAAAAATGTGTGTGTGAAAAATCCAGCTCAAAAGAATGTACAATAATACCTCTCCGATTTTTTCTTGTAGTAAAGCCTGGCAAAATTTCAATGGGTCATTCGGTCGGGACAGAAGCGCCTCCGCTGTCATCCACTCGATGAGCGATCGAAAGCCAATACAGTTGAGATAGGCCTCTCCGGCCTCTACTGTTTGCAAGTCCATGACCAATTTCGATAGTTGCAAAAGTCTCAGCCACGAGGAAACGAAACGACGCGTCCCTTCATGCGCAACTGCCGATGTCCAGCCAACTTAGTTGGCGAGACGTGATAAACGTACTACTAAACTATGGCGAGCAATAGTCCGGCTGTGGCCGACTTTGAGCTAGATCGATGTTGGTCCGTCGGACCGGAGGATCTACGACCAGCATCGACAACCCAAGCTACACATAATGAGGGTAATGATCAAGATGTGTCACCATCAATGAATCTCCACCATCGTTCCGACCTGCAGGTGTGTTATCGCTCTAGTGTTTTACATCATTCGTTTTCGAGCGGTGCAATAGCGGAAACAATCTCAAATCGACAACGAAAACTGGATGAGGATTTTAAAGAGACGGAAAAAGGGAGAATACAATTTGGTCTGCAGCGTATAAAGAGCTACGATGAGATACCGTCTCGACAACTTACTGGATTTGGACTTCATTATCGCTCGCGCACATACATCAGATCCCTAGAGTATCTGGTTCAGCATTTAGCTCCTTCTAGAGTTATGGGGGGCTCATTTTTATCATCACGATGTACATCGCCCATCTCAAATTCAAAAAATACGATGCCTCGAGTCTGGTCTCCTCGACATGACAATGTCATGCCAAGCGTCCCTGCTTCGGACTACCGGATGGAATATGAGTTTGCGTTGATCTTGCATAACAAACCAACAACGGCGCGTTTTCTTGCTCGAAATGGATTGGACGCAGTGGGAAAACGACAAATGGAGATTATTGGTCGCTGCATCAATGCAGGATTTGAGGTTTCTGTGCTTTCCAGTACTTTGTACTCCCGAAAGTATTTAGTGCTACTACTCCAACCAACTTCGTCGAGACTACAGACCGAAAAAAGTCGATTGGCACTTGAGCGTTGGCTACAGATCGGAGCGGTGGGTGAATTACCGTCCGAGGTTGAAGAGCTTATTGCATCAAGCCACAGTGGTGACGTCGGGTTTTCAATTAAAAAAGGTAAATGCGACACCACTGAACCGGTGGAATTTGAAGACGAAACGTTTACGCCTGCTGAGCGCATTCAAACCATTGCTCGAATCCTTACATCTACGACCAATGTGGAAGAGCTGAATCCTCCAGGTGCGAACATTTCTTTTGAAGCGCTCAATCACAACGAAAGCATCATCATGTCTTGTTTTCCGCTTCACAATCGATACGTGGATAGTCAGCTTTTGGTAAAGTGTGGACAGTGGTGGTGGAATACTACCGAGATCACGAATGAGCTAAGATATTATTATGGAGAGCGAGTGGCTTTTTACTTTAGCTTCTTGTTTGTCTACACTAAGTGCTTATTGGTGCCTGCTCTCGTAGGTTGTGCCATGTACTTGGCGTGTAGATGGTTTGGGGCAATTGCTTACATGAGAGCTTTGTGCATTTTTGGCTTTGGTACAGCAACGCTTTGGGGACCTCTTTTTCTTAAAACTTGGGCACGACAAAACAATTTGCTTAATGACGTGTGGAACTTGAGGTTGTTCAAGGAAGCTGACTACTCTAATGCAACATTCAAGCCACAGGGCTATCGTGACGTGGTGGACTCTCACGGCATTTTGCTATTCCGTGAACCATTTTACAACCCGCTGTTGAGGCTTCCTGCATACATGCAAACAATCATAGTCTTCGCATTGTTTATCGGCACCTATGTTGTAGGGACTGCGTTTTTTGTCCAATGGTATACGGCAGCAATGATGGCCCCCGTGTGCAGCAAATGCCCTGATTGCGTTGCCTTCTTGTCGTGTTTTAGCACGGAAAGTCCCATCCTGTTTTCTGGAAGGTGGTGCTATATATTTGCCCAAGGCATCTTGCTTGGAATCTCGCTGGATGTTGTTGTATACTTACTAAGTGTCAAGCTTATCAATTTCTTCGTAACTCGTGAAAATCATGCAATGGAAGCACATTTTCAGCAAACGATGGTCAACCGACTCTTTGCAATAAATTGGATTTCTTTCTTTCTCTGGTTGATGCTTATTTCGTTTGTAATCATTCCCTTTGGGGACGAGGTTGAAGCGTGGTTGTCAGTAAATTTGAATAACACGAAACTCAGGGTGCAGTGGCGTGGTGGCGTTATTGATATGTCGACAGCATTCGTAACTCCGCTTCTCATTACTCAAGCGCTAAATCTGCTAATTGATACATCTTTGCCCATCATTTTCCGGCGGGAAACACTAAGGTCGTCGAAGCTAGCAAGAAAAGTTATGAAAGCTAACCCAGCAGAGACACTGCTAGCGCTTTCAGAGTATCACTCGTCATTTGAGAACTACCACGTTAATTTAAACCAGTCTCCGTTCTCGCATACAGTACCTCGTGAGACCAAAGTCGAGGTAAGCGATGAAGTTCTTGGATTTTGACAGTGGAATGTGTGATTTTAACATGTTAAATGTTGCAATACGATACGAAGCTACAACTGATGACGCCAAATCGGATACCGTACCTGGAAGACTCGCTAAAAGTATCAATACCTACGCTGGAAGGATTTAAAAATGAAAAGTGTAAGCTTTGACTTATAAGTTGAAATGCTTACATCGTATTATTTTGATAACCATTCTTCAGACTTTATGACAGCCGATGATGTGCTTGAAGAAAGCCAATTGCCGCTGTACAATGCCTTTGTGAGTAGAAATTTTTGCAATAGATAGGAGGCGCTAAAAGACTACGTATTTATAATTTTTTATGTTAACTTCTAGCCCGACTACCTCCGAATAGTCATCCAATATGTACGTAATTATACGCTTCTAATGTGTAACGAAAACTCAATTGTTTTCACGTTAGGGATATGTCGTGATGTTTTCGGCGGTTTGGCCGTTCTGCGCAATTGCAGCATTGGCAAACAATGTCATTCATATTCAAAATTCATTTTATAAGCTTGTTCTTCTACGTCGACAACCAGTTCCTCGAAAGTCAAATAGCATCGGGCAATGGGAAAAAATGCTTTACATCACGTTATTTTTGGGTATCTTTGTGGTTGTGGGGCTCATTTGTGTTAGCACTGGCGAGCTTGAGTACTTCTTCTCGGAATGCTTGATTTTAGAGCGATTCAAAGGGGCGGATTTCAGGTATTAATACCCTTTGTGTGTGAGTATTTGTATCTGATCACTTGTTCAATTGTTCATTACAGCATGGGACCCGACTTCTCTTGCCTAAGCATCCCATCTCGCTTTACAGTCGCATTGATCGTAGAGCACGCAGCTTTTCTTCTCGTATACATGCTAAACGACTACATCGCAAATACACCCGCTAGTGTGCGAACTTCATTTGAGCGAAAAAAAGAGCTTGTCCGACGAGCTATTTGCGGACAAGGGCCTCTAACAACGCCAACATTATCAATGTTAAAGGAGACGAATGGCGTAGTACATCATGGAAATAAATCATTTGAAGCGACGTAAGGATGCTTAGGATTCTACATTTATAATCAGAAGTCGCTGGTATTCATTCGAACCTTTTTGTGGTCACTTGTTGCGTCTTGATGCGACGTAAATTCTTTGTATCGCATAACTATCAAACTCCATATGGGGTGCTAAATTTTCTACTCTCATTCCAAGTCCTTAAAAAAAACGCGATTAATTATTTTAAACTCGTTCAAATGACCATGTCAGCCAAGTTGTTATGGCGACCTCTTTGTCGCGCCAAGTCTATAAAGCTTCCCATCAATTTTAACTTAACATGAATACATGACTTATCTCTCAGCTCCATCGTGGTTTTAATTCAAAACGAAAAATATATCTTCACAAGTCGTTCCGTACTTTTCACCACCTGCCGCAGTTTCGCGTGGCATTGCACCACTCACCTCGTGATCAGCTCGTGCTCTTTAAATTTGCATTTTATTCCTCAGGAAATCTGTTTTTTATTGCGTTTTGCAGCATTTCAGTCCGTGTAGAGGCAGCTACCTGTACTTCCTGGCAGCTCTGCAGAAAACGATTAGCCGTCGTCTGGAGCTTAGCGGTGTCGATGCCCAGTCGCAGAATGCTTCTCTCTAGTTGCTCAAACTGCGCTTCACTGTTCATGCAGTTGTTAATCCAAGTGCGTAAAATAACCCCAAGCACTTTGTTGGCAGTAATGAGGAAAAATACCGCTAGCACGCCGCCTAGAAAGGGCAGCAACGGGATAAAAAACATAGAGACCGAGGTCTTCTTTGGCTCGTTGACCGCGCTCGTCAATTTTGCTGGTAAATCTGTTCGAGGCCGGCGTAGAGGCTGGTGGTGCAGTGTTGAAACTGAAGACTCAATCTTCCCGATAGACGCGGTGGAGCGCATGCTTTCTGACAGTCCAAATCGCGCCATGAAGTTTGAGCGTGGGTTGCTATTCGAACTTTGCTTTAGGGAGAAAGTAAATAGTGAAATATGATTGGTCAAAGTGGATTTCAGTAGTGATTCAAGTATACACCAGTCATCTTTTGCGCAACGATATTAAAGCTGCGCGTATGACACACAACGACGTCACGTGTAGGGAGCGCACACTTAGCACTGAAAAATCGGATTGCGGTTTCGATACGTGACGTGTTGGCAGTTGATACAGCGTGCCAGATGGCTTGTTATGGGCAGCTTGCTGCCATCAAGCTTCAAATTGCGTAATAATACATATGCAGTCCGGTCAAGCCTTCTCTGAAGGGTTTTAGTAGCAGCTTTAACACGAGGGGCAATTTATTGCAGTTCGAGTTGGTGGAGGCCGTAATAACCTGCTTAGGGATAGGCTTGGTCATCGTTAAGTTTCGCAGCCTTCTTCTCTGTCTATTTGGTTATCACCTGAGTGATCTCCCTAGCCGAGCTTGTTACTGAAAGCCGAGCATGTTTAGTAAATAGTCGGATTTCCGCACCTTAGTAATTGGTGCACGACAAGTACCCAATCGATTATAAAACCGGTTTGTGTACGAAAACTCTGTCTAAATAGCAATATTAAATTAAGTGCATATAGTTAATTATAGGTAGGATAGATCGCTAAAATTGTCTTCAATAATTACCGCATTGTACTTCACACGTCGATCCTCTCGAAACCGGAAATTTACTTTTTAATTAATACGCCTTCTCTGTGAACGGTGCTGTGAAAACTCGTCATATTTGGTAGCAGGTGCAGTCTAACCTACGCCGACGCGAGTAAATTGATTTCCTGGATCGTTGCAAAGGCTACAGATTTGATGTAAGTACCCCCCTTCATCTGTCGGACTAGCAGTTTGCACAACTGAGACGACTTGCTTGTTTTTGCAACGGCTGCATTTGCAGCCCCAGCTATCAAGCAGTTAGAACGTGTCATAGCGTCCGACATGCAGAGATAAGTCGATGCTTGCTGGATCAATCAGCAAAGGCTCAGGTAGCCCCGGAGATAGCGCCTGATACGATGTTCAAGCCGATAAAGCCAAAGGCTTTCGCCCTGGTATGAAAGAAAATCCGTAACTTTATCGTATGGGTTCAGGAAGTAGATATGTTCCCTGCAGTGGCCTTAATCACGGACGGTCAGGTATGCATTGATTGTATATGCACTCTCTTACTTGGGTGAACTGGACACATACCCGAGAAGCCAAACCAAAAGAGAATTTTGTTTTCTGGGATCTTTAAAAAAATTGTTGAAAGTAACGCTCCTCTCGGTGAGCTTTGAGCTTCATCAGTATCTTCTCTTTCCTCCTTGAATATAGGAAGGCGTGAGCTCTATAAATGTTTGACGACTTTACGGAGTTGACAGCCTCCGTCGTTGCGACGCCACTTTCCAAAACGTCTTTCTGGTCATAGTTTAAGGACCTGACTCAACCTTATATAGAGTAGACCGCAGAGTTGAAAGAAATTGTACGTCAAAAGAGAGTAGAGTATAAATAAATTGCTCTTTCGAAATGCCTTGAATCGGGAATAATTAGCGGTGGTTAAGGAACCTCTCGATTGAGACCAGGATCAATGGATCTAATTGTTGTAGAGAAATTAAGCATCCGCTACTTTGACTAAGCTAAAATAAGATGCGAAGTCCGCGGTTGTCGCGAAGACGGCAACAAAGTGAACCTTTGTCTTGCCAAAGCGCTTGAGCGTTCGCTCGTATAAGCCGTATAATAAAATCTGGGAAGTGCTGATCACCAAAAGGGGAAGGTCGCCTTTTCGGAAAAGACTCACGGTGTGTGTGGCTAATACAGAAGACCACGACATAAGAGCTTGTGCGCTCTCATTAAAAATCTATAGTGTTTGACTGCTGGTTGTACACACGCGCTTATAACCCTATTTGAATCCTAGTAGACCCTGATGCGCTTTAGAACTTCGCACGCCAGCAATTGATTTAGGTCAATCAAGTTGATTGATACTTAAGAAAAGACCGACAGAAAAAGCCAGTTTTGATCCAACTTACTTATGGAGTTTTTAAGCATTTCAAGTCGAAAAAGATCTGGCTGTACTTTGGCCGCGCGATGGAAAAAATGATACCATTCCTAAGCTCCGATCCAACGCCCTTGACACTCGGCATGACATTACACGAAATCCGAGACATCTCAAAGGCAAGTTGTCTCCGATCCGGCGAGTGAGCAAATAGTCGCACTGTAGACTTATGGACTCTAAGTAATGTATCCAAAATAATAAGTACCCCGAATATGCAGCAAGTACTAGAATAAGTTCTCTAGTCTAAACATGGTTGTGCGACAGTTTTACACAATATTCCCCTACTGGGTGGAAGCCACCCTCTCTTACAACGCCAAAAGACACTTAAGTGCAATTTGATGTGGTGGTTAAAGCTTGCTAGGAAAAATATGTCTTAGGAAGTGTCGCTCATATATGCCACGCGGGGAGTAATCTTCTAAGCGTTCTTCCTGTATGAAAAGCTGACAAGTATACCGATTGATACAATGGCCTGCACCGGTCCCGTAGTACCATTTAGAAAGAAGACTCTCTCTGGCCACGCAACAGCATTTTTAGAAGGCTCAAGCTTTGGCGTGGAAGGTCTTCTCCGATACAGAGGCCCCTGTGGAGTTCGATGCAATCTTCAGCGCTTCTGGCCTAATGATCAAAGCTGACTGGGGCGACTGGCATCTTTCTTTGCTGCCAATTTCTTGGACATAGCCTTTTCGTCGAAATCCTCTGGGGCAAGCATGATGGTGTTTCTCTTGTTTGGTGCATCCATTGCTTTGCTTGGCAGTGCTAAAGTCCAATGAAGCTAGACCTCTTCAAGTTTTCTGGCTCCTTTTCGGGGCATATACTGGAGTCTTTCACTTAAATACGACTTATTACTATAGGTAGGGCTTGCCATCTGCGTCAGTACACACTAGCTTTACCGAGACGGTAAATTGGCTATTTGCTTATATAAAATATAACATAGAGGTGAAGAAACAAAAGGATATAGTAGATGCGTTGTTTACTCACCTAGACAATAAATAAGCTCAGGTATTGCTGTGACCTCGTTTCTATCTGCTTTCGTCTGTGAAGCGTTGAGCGACATTATATGTGCAAGGAGTAATGAGCTTTAGGACTCGCAAAACGTTTTTGCCGGCACGATCAAGTGAAAGGCGCGAGACGCTATTGTATTACGGTGAAGATCAAGCTGAACTATGTGAAGTGGGCTCTTGTTATGCAAAATTAGTACGT
Organism: Plasmopara muralis; assembly: GCA_003676415.1. Taxonomy (NCBI): domain Eukaryota; phylum Oomycota; class Peronosporomycetes; order Peronosporales; family Peronosporaceae; genus Plasmopara; species Plasmopara muralis. Next base: position 55,638 of record RCHQ01000113.1, on the reverse strand, counting down.
CAGGACCATTACAAGGCCTATGACGAAGCGCTCTGCAAACATCTTGGTCAAGAAAAGACGAAAGACTTTGTAAACATGTGCTATTGGTGGCACAAGCTGTATACGTGTTTTGCGCACATGCAAAGTGACCTAGCGTCCCAAAATATGGCAATTTTTCCGATTCCATTACGCTACCGGCGCTTCGTATTTATGAAGCTTTAAGTTTGATAAACTAAAGCACTCGGCAGACAACACTAATTTACGGTCTTCATTGATCAATTAAGAAAAATGGCTCATCGGTTACTGGGGTGGATACTGTCGTCGGATTTTAAATAGCAGCACCGTTTGTCTTCCAAATCTTCAGACAACATGGACTCTTGAAGTCGGTCACTTTAGACCAATACAGTTTAAAGGACTTAGCACAAGTCTGGACGTGCTCACAAATTGATCTTTCTTCAGACTGATGGTCAGACAGAGCAAGAAAATCGCATAGCCGATGACGTGTTTCGCAGTGTGTACTATACTACGTCAAGACGTTGAAACAGCATGCTTTGACTCGTTGAGTTTGCATTGGTTTATGCTGTTCATGCCTCAGCAAGCTTCGAGTCGCTTTACGTGAAGGTATCAGCTAACATCCGCGTTTTGTTAGCACCATAACATTGTGGGATAAGCTTAATGGGAAAGGATAATCTGAGCCGCTTGCTGAATCTGCCCTCGCACACTTAGTAGGCAGAATTAAGACTTTGTGTTAAAATCCTTGGTGTGTTTAGACAAATACGAGAGACTGAAGTCGACATGTCGGTAAACAACGTTAGCGCTCGGTTATATGCCTTTATTAAGGAAGCTATCGGGCCAATATCAGTCCAAAACCTGAATGATATGCTTGCACTAGATAAGATATCCATGATTAGTCCACAACAGACTAATTAAACCGGCCGCAAAACCAAGCAGTCGTCAAGCGATTAAAAAGAGAGATCAAATGATCATCACTGGTGGATGAAGCGGTAGTAGAAGACACTTGAAGCGTTTTTAGACAAGCAGGTGGGTATCCAATACAGAAGGATCCATCAAACTCGACTTATCTTCATTAAGGAGCGCCTGCTTTCGGCGTCAGCACCTAATCGAAATAAATTTATTTGTTTTGTCAGCGAAATTTACTTGAAGGGCTGTGTGGCATCATCGACATTTTTTTTGTGCAGAGCACGAGATGAAAATGTTATGTGTGGGCAAGTCTTCCGACTTAATGCCTATGCTAAGAAGCCGAATGGCATGTAACACAATGTTCAAGCTTGCAACAAGCTAAATGCTGCCACAAATTTGGCAAGACCACCGAATCCCGGAAGGTAAACATGATGGGATGTGCAATATACAGCTCACTGGTCTTAATTGACGAGTATAATCAACTTCTCATGACATACCGTTCATTGCGGCTACCATTCCGAGCGGTATGCTCCCGGAGGGGTTAGTCAGTACATAAAAGCTTCCTATGCACCTGCGACGTTAAGTTGTTCAATAACACCACAGCTTGGGTCCACCATAGGGTACATACTCTGATGACGTTTATGCCTTAGTCATGAAAAGCACGTAAAGACAGAAACATATCTTTTTTGAAGCAGCTCTCGAGTGCATGCAATCAAAACGCCATACACTATTACATATTAGAAGATTTTTGCGAAATAAGTTAAGTTTATGGATGCTTTTTTTCTAAAAAAAGCATGGCTTTAAGGCAAAACTTTTTCGGGTCGAGGGCATTATGCATTGTCTGGACCCATTATACCATAAAACTTAAGAAAGTAGCTTGGCCTGGCCAATTACTTACACAAGTGTAGTGTAAATTGCGCAGAAATATCTAGGCCATTGTTAGATCTTTGTAAAAGCGATAAGCGATGGGCTAAGGAAGCACTTCAGAGGTGTTATACTAAGTTAGGATAATTCCGCTGTATGTGCTGTTCATGACCTTGACTGGTCCAGAAAGACCGCTTGTTGTTATCTGTGACAAGTCATTTTTTGCCATCGGCAGTTCACGGCTCAAGCTGATGTCGAGAGCCAAAATCCTGGTGGGTCAGGGATAGCGATAAGAATACCTTGTCCATGACATGGAGACCGTGCGATAGCGTAAAAAATTATCGATGTTTAGGCTGTAGTGGTAATTAAGCCTCATGGAGCGTTTGAAGATGTCAGAAGGCATTTAGGAAATTGAGTAAAACATTACACGAAGCTAAATTACTCTTCGGTTCGAGGTTGCTCGGTTGAATTGTGCCAACTTCAAGCTTACAAGAACATTTCTTCTGCAGTGCTCAACGGGAACCTCGAAGAAAGCTCTTCCTATAGCCCAAGTGCTCCAGCGCTAACGACGTGAAGCTTACTTATTTTGAAGACACTGGTCTCCATGATTAAAAGTGTCTACAACGGCGAGGATCCAATAAGTTGTTAAGATGAGGTGTCTCCTCGTCTTCACAAGATGCTTAGTTAAATTCTGGTGGCGGTGTTGTAGAAAGATTCACAAATAGAGGTGGTCACTCTCTTATAAATGAAGAGGGGAAAGATAATTGTCCTAGCATCATGCGGCAAATTTCATAAGCAAGTTGCTAGACCCGCGCCCTTTAGCCTTACGCAAGGCATTATGTGCTCGGAAGTAATTTCAGTCCAACTGCCCCCGTGGCTATTCATCGAGTGCAAGCGCTTCTGTTTCTACATGGGCTGCGTCACAGCACGGCTTAAGTAAGCCTACATGAAAGCTGGGTGCGTTGGCATCCTTTAATAAATCTTAAGTCATTTGGCTATGAAAAAATAATGGTCCAATGAAGCGCGGAAGCAACTTTCTTCAACAGCAAAGAATGCATTTAAAGATAGATTCTGAGCATTCAATGATGCTTCAAATTTATACCTTGAATCTGTTCCAAAAATATTTGAGGTATTTATTACGTATCAGCAATTATGTCTCCTCCTAATAAAAAACGAGATACCCTGCACAGCTCGTTGAGCTCATGCGTCGCCATCTTATCATTGGCAGTCTCGACGTGTCGACACGAGTGTGCATTGACTCGCCGACGTCAGCATCGATGTCCAGCAAACACCTACAGGCAGGGCCCCCACTCAGTGAACATGGTCCACACCACATATCCGAAGGGAAAGTGGTCTAAATATCTCAACCTGTGGTTGCAAGGTCACACTGGTCGTACAGCGAGTGCTGGTCACGACAAGCGTTGCTCGGTGAATTGCATTATGCTCCACATGTATCATCAAGGCCACGCTTTTAATGCCTTCGCCTACAGCCGATTGGCGTGGTATGCACCAAACGCTGTTCTCTTCGAGCGAAGCTCAGTGGATAACGTGCCAATCCTTGATACCTGGGCTGACAGCCATCTTCTCCATTAATAGCATACAGCAAGTGCTGTCTTCCTTGCGCACTCCTTCATGGTTGACGTATCTCTTCATGTAAGGTAAAACAGCCTCGCCCATGTTGCTTTGCTACAGTCACTTATAACACACAGCGAGAATTGTGACGTACGAATGGCACTCAGTGGTGTACATGCCACTTTGAGCGTATTGGTTGAGCCGTTATCATGCCATAAGGATAAGCGCAATCCATTTTATCATTAACATAGAGCGAACGTTCTATCTTAAGCATCTCGCATTGGTTTACGTGCCAAACTACGTCCCGCACTCAAAAATTCAACACCACCCGAGTGTAACTTTGGCATTATAATGCTTTACACGTTAATCAACCTGGCCTAGTATTTGCGCCAATAGCACTTTTTCTTGCAACCCGCGATGAGCTTATGTATATCTTAAGCTTCGATGAGAGCAAATCCGGCAGTGTTTTAGGCTTTTTGACCACCAGTCAATTCACTAGAATCCTGAATATTGAGACCTTTGTTCCTGTTGCTGAGCAAACAGTGACAATGTCGTATTGGTGTGCTCGCAAAGTCTCAGTATATGGCTGTCTTCCTTTAGTACACGAGCATCCAGCTCAATTGCCCGGCGCCACGGAGACCACGAGGACCGTTCACGACGTCAAATCTCTCTTACGGCTGCCTCGAGCTCTAGTAAGTCGGTAGTGCAAGCTTAATCTGTGGTGTAGTGCACGGTGATCTTCAAAACGAAGCCAAGCCATCCTTTCTTCTTTTCCTGAAGCTGAAAAAACTTAGTTCTTTTTAATAGGTCGTCCGACTGCTGTCCTTTGCCCGCGGCATACACATATGGACAGCTAAATTTTGGTTCCCTATACCCAGTTGCGATTGGCTTTTGGATAACCCTAACCGCAAAAAACGAAATTTACAGGTGAAGCATTGGCGGATGTTCATACACCTTCTCATAGCTTGGACGTCTGCCTCTTAATCATCAGCTTAGCGAAGATCTATGAATATCGCACTATTTGTGGACCTTCGATGTGCAAGCCTCGCCTTATCCGTGATACGTGAAAGTTAAATCTGCCATTTTTTGCCACATTCATGACTTCTGGAAGAGAGGTCAATTGAGCACAGACAACTACATTCAGATCAACCGTGCTTAGTCTGTTTTCTAAGACGATGACTGCCGTCTGAGAGGGCTAATGTTTCAACTAGTAGAGATCTTAACTCCAAGACAAGGTACTCCCAAAAACATTTGTTACGACGAAAGGTGACCGCCCACAGCAAGCGACCTTAGGTTGGCAAAGCGATTTGCGTCTGCCGCCACTCTAGCTCAACCCGAGAGGGGAGCATCGCGTAGTCATGTGAGAGCACATTCGCGTGCTCATGATTCTTTAAGATAGTCGAAGCTACTTTCTGTTGGGTTTTCTTTAACAATGAGAACATCTTGATCATTTTAAATCCTCTGGCTCGGAGCAAGAAATTTCCCCTTTTTGAAACTTTTACGCCTAACGTAAGCGGACAAGTATATCACTTTGGGCGCCGGCATATCGACGCCGAGGATTTCATCAGCTTTTACAAATACTCTTAGACTGAGTGTCCTTATATCTGGAGAGCTTTTTGAAGCGCACACTAATTGCGCTGAGTCCTTGCGCTACCAATCGCTGAACTCAAACAATACAAGCCAACGAAGCAAACAAGCAAAAAACCCTCAGGATCAGTCGAAACGACTCAGGTAAAGATTAAGTACGTGTGCGTAAAGTTGACATACAGATTTGCTTAGGGAAATCTGAAGTTCAGGTTATTGACCTTATTATATATTGAAGACCAATACGAAACGCAAGTTGCTTTCCAAGAGTAAAGAATTTTCTAAGTAACAAGATTTTACACCCTTTTCAACTTTACAAATGTGTAGTGAAATTTGTATCTCCTACAAGCTCTTTTTAGCAAAGAATTTCCTGTAAACTTTCATCTAAGCATCGATTCATAGACCACTCCTTCTTTTCTATTTTTTTCGTAGTACTAAGGACTGCTTTTTGATCGATTTACGAAATATCACGTGACGTAGCACAACAATGTTGTGATACCGTTAATTTGTGCGACACACAATGGATTCATGCAGACCCTTACACAAATTCAAACCTTAGAGGTCAAAGTAAATCTTCACAAAAAGATTGTAAAGAAAAGACCCGCAATTTGGCTTCTGTCGAGCGTACAGATCGTGTTGCCCGGAAAAACTACTGGGTTCTACAAGCTCGAAAACGGTTGCATTTGGAGTCTATGCAGTTGGAATAGATCATAACGATTGAGCTCCTCGAGCAGAGCTTATTCCTTGAAATCCACGCGACTCAGTGTCCTGTGAACTAGCCGGTAGCGCCTAATGTGCTGCTCAAAACAGGAAACCTGTGGTTTCAAGGCGGTATGACTTGAGGCTTATACACTAAGGAACAAGAACCTAAATCATTCCATTCATAACAAAAAAGGTAGAAATTAAGACTGAAGTGGCCGCGATTGTAAAAACGGTGCTCGTCGTCTTCGCACACTCATACCTAGAAAGCCATTTGAGGACTAGGTACTCTTTTGTGAAATTACTCTAGATAAGTTTAGTGCCCCGAAATCATACGAAGAAGCGAATGGGGTATTGCTAAATCAAGCAGTTTCGAAGCCCACCAGTGCTGTTGCTTCTTTTTCGCAAGCAAGGTACGCACAAGCTTTATCTATCAGCTCACTAACTAAAAAACTATTGCAATTATTACTGGGGTGTCACAGCCAAGGTGACTGTGCTTTAGGAATGGACCCGCCTTGCACTCAACATTTTAAAGCAGCGACGATGAAAGAGTAAGATATAAATCGATCTTTAGATGGAGTATAGTCAAAAGCATGCTTGCTCCTCAGAAATGCCATAGATGGGCATCTTTTCGCCTACAAGACTCCTTGTTGTGGCTTTGTAGGTAATAGTGAAGTTAAGGGTAAGTTGGAAAGCTAAATGCTTACTTATGGAGTCAGTCATAAAGTAAATTGCGACTTATATTGGTTTTTCAGCATAATATAGGGTGAACCCAAGCTTCCTCTCAGTACGACAGCCCTGCTGTAAAAGATCTTTAACGCCATTTCTATGAAAAGCAGCTCTTTAAAAAGTCTGCATTTTCTGCCATCTCGTCGTACCATATATCTGTCTTGGCTTTTTGTGTCCAAGTTTGCTGAACCTTCCAGCTTCATGCGCAAGGCCTTGGGCTTGAAAGGCAATTAAATTCGTCGTCGAAGCGTTAGATACCAAAGTATTCTTATTAATTTTCTTGGATCAACCATCATTCGCGACCCACAAATTTTAATTTATCTATAAAGAACGTACGAAACGCAGGGGAATATAATTGCTTGGATTTATTTCTCGTCGTTCTTGTTGACGATTTTTTTTCAAATTTATGCCAATCCACGTACTCTGCTAAAATCAGCAGTGTTTTCGACAATCTTGGTATCGTTGACGCGTCTATTCCATGTTTCAACTTGTGTTTTACCTTCTCTTCTTCACGAGACATACGGTGATATACCGAATCTCCTGAAAATCCGAGCAACCTCACCGTTGCCGAACAATGGAAAGAGTATTCCGACTACCGCGGGGGTTGGTAAAGGTCTTACTTTTGTAATCGTTGGAAGTCCTAATATACGCTTCTGGTGGCTCTTGACTTGATGATGCTTGTTCAATTTGTCGGTTATGTCTAGACAGGTATAGGATGGGGAATTTACGCCGTGTCAATGACGCACCACCTATGCTTCCATTCATTCAGCAGCTTCTGTGTGCAATTTGATCTGTTGGTAGAGATACCCCTTTTTATTTTTTGCTACCTTTAGTGGCAGGTAGGTTCAAGTTGAAACGTAGCGCACACATTTATGTGGGCTTAGTTTCTGTTTTGACGAAAAGAATCCGCCACAGGTACGCCGTACACTACTTGAGTAGTTGAAAAAATCGCCCAATAATGACTGTCCCATTTTTCGCTACTGCTATGATTACGGTGAGATAAATGGTTATCCTGTAGTGGAGAATATTTAGTGAATAGTCACGCGCGATATGTGACACCTACTTGTCATACTTGATCATGTTATGTCACCACCTGATCGTATACTTATACCCTGCTGATCCGACTTATACATCACAGATTGCCTAATGCCTACGAAGATCGCAGCTGATTTAGTCTGTAAGACTCTACTAAATATTTGTGGTCTGTTAAGGCCAATGTGGTCCATGATGATCAGGTCGATTACACGATCTTTTTAGTAGCCCACCATTCTATTAGAATACAACTTCGGGGAGCGATTAATTGGCTACACGAGATCAATTAAATTTCTAGGCTGCGCTTTACGTACAAAGATATGACTCTTTGCTTCTGTTGATACTTTTCGATCCATTCCACTTATACAACCGATCTTGTTATATCCAATATAACAATTTATCCATCTTTCTATTCTAACCGCAGCTCAACGACGAAATTTAAGCTCTCACAAAGTTTCGAGATATTAATTACGTAACGAAGCAAATATATTTTGGACAGACAAGCTCCACGCGAGATAGTTGAAGCGTGTGTTCAGTTAATACAGTTCAGTGTTTTGCCGACAGATGTAATCGCGAATGGGTGGTGTGTTATGACAATAATTTTTATCATCAAGCAGACACAATCTAAAGATGAAATCGACAGAGCTAAATTATACAATGAATCAACAACTGCCACATGCGATCGTCAACAAATTGGAAGTGCTCCGTTCTTACTGCGTGCAACAATTCAAAAGCCACTCTTCAAAATAATTTATCCGAACGCGGTAGTATGATTATCTAACAGGGTATTCTTCTATTTTTATAGCTTGAAGCAAAATTGCAGCCGAAGACCCGACTTGACCAAAACGAAGTACTTTCACGACTTACTCACTCTTAGTTTATATAGGCAAGCTGCCAACTTTGCACAGTGAAGATTGATCAGTGAAATAATCGAAACTACGGTACTTTTTTGGATACAAAAAACAAGGCCATAGGAAAATCTGTGGCGCATATATATTTAGACGTTCTTAGCTTTTTTAAAATATGCAATTAAAGCTATTTTTCCTTTTAATTGACATGGTGCGGTACCAAGGATTCTCAGTCAAGATTTAGACCGTGGCTCTCAACTGTGTACAGCTTAAACACCGAACTATCCCAGAAGCTTGCGACGATCACTATGTCGCTGATCGGACCAATTAAATCCGATATCAGACTGGGGTAGCCAAAGATGATACAGCTCACGCTGGGTTGCTGAATTAGTGCGAGCTGGGTGCGAACTAACTTACGCGCTCGCAAAGTATCAAAGCAGAGCTCAACTTGCAACCGGCGTAGGCTTCATATACTTTACTTGATCTCACTAAGCTCAAAAGTTACATTTCGCTCTAAACGTTGTTGCAGTGCTGTCCAACTCGCTAATTTGGCAAGATTGTGGAGTACATGTATTCAGATGCTTATCATTTGGGCCCATTTCTTCCTCGATATATTGCCAACTTTTCTCCCTAAACGTGTCACTAGAGCAGTTTGGCCCCTAATTGCATCTTTGCCGATTGCATGTAGGATCAGGATAGTTTTGCTTTTGCGGCGTCAAAATTAATGACTTCTGCTCTCATGCTCTTTATAATGTATCAAATACATGCTTCGTCAAACGCGAGGCGCATTATCTTTCTTATTTGTGCTACATTACGCGTCTCAGGGAGCAGACAATCCTGATACAATAAATGCACATTTCACGCGTCAATTATGATGAAATTACGGATAAAGCTTCATTGGATAAACTTCTGTTTCTTCATCCTGCGTCGTCTATGGACATAGTTTTTGCTCATCATAGAACTGTGCAGCTGAAGCTGTTTAAGAAGATAAATTGTGTTTTTGATACGGAAAAGTGCGTAGTAGAAAGTAGACTTTGAGATCGTTTCACGACTTGCCTCAGAAGTATTCGTGTTCCGAGGAATTCGAGAAGCTTTGAGGGATCTAAGTTCATTAACATATAAAAAGGAACGCGCGTGGATGCGTGAAGCGCATTGTTGAGTGCAAGCTTGCAGAAGCGAGATTTCTAATTAGCCATTGTGGTGCCATAGCGCACATACTATGCAGTGTGTTCTCTAGCACGCAATTGTTGGGAGACATTTAGCCAAAACATTAATGCGAGACAAGTTTTCTCACGAAAAAAAACGTATTGACTGGTTATCTGTCTGTGAATTGCCTGCTGTAGACATCACCAAATAAATTGAAATCGCCAGTGTGTCTGTCAAAATGCAGCAGTCGGCCGTAGGGTTCTATCCGCCACTTTTGTGTTCGTAACGCCATGGTATCTAAATTTTGTATCCATAAACAGCCTTGCTGAATGCTTTTCACTTACAATAACTAAACAGGAACCAAATGCACCGTCTTGCTTACGTAGCACAGAAATTACATTACTCATGTATTGCCACGACGTTTGTACGTTTCCGGAAGTTTACCTGTATTGACAGGGAATGTGGAGGAGCCGACTTTTAAGCTCTAGACTTAGCCTTCCGAAAAGACACACAGATCCTCACACACTGGGTCACCTTACTTTGGACATTTAGGGTCATCCACATTATTTGAAGACCGGAAAAACAATTTCGGCCCATATGGCCGCTAAGAAAAGTATAATGCGTCCTTAGAAGTATGAATAGCAGTAGATAGTTCGATAGCCCCCAACTGCCTGGACTGGAATGAGATGACTTGCTCACCTCCGTGATCATCGAGTTTCAATATCGCTCAATCTGTGGCGTAATCGGAAGCTTCTCAAATAACTTTAAACGGCTTGTCTTTCCTCGAAATTTAATACCGGAATCTACTGAAAACTTTCCTGGATGCTATCCTCCGATATTGTTTTTTATGATCTATTTCTGTAGACTGGACAAAGGCTTCGTGAGACCTACGTGGCTGACCTGTTCGATCATTTAATAATTCTCATATTATTTGGTGGATGTGGCATAGGGGTCAAGACGGCTATCATTACTCTAGGGTCTACTTGAGCCTCATGGCTGCTCACAAATCAGCCGTATTCTCTGCAGCAAATACAATTGGGCAATTTTGATGTTTTGTTTTCTGGTTCTTTGATCTCAAACTTGTCATAATTACCCAAATAGGCTTCAAAAGCCAACTTTTCCTCTTATACGCATCTCGAGCAAAAGCCCGGTATGGTCAAAGAATTGTTTTACCGAACGGCAAAAAGTTACCGAGGAGTTTGGTTGCCCTTGTGACATTATGGACCTTTTCATAGCATACCGCTACACTAACTTCCCACTGTGAGGAAAGTGTCCAGTTCCCTCATTCACAATTGACAGCAGCCAATTATGACTGCGCCTTAACCGATGCCACTTGCTTGAAGCTACTGGGCAACCTACACTCGAGCTTGTAATAGATGGACCACGTCTTTCCTTGGAATTAAGGTTTGTTCATACCCTTCACCCGAATAAAAGCGGGATATCGTGGCCATTTTCCGTAAAATTCAAAACACCGAGAGTATGTGGCGAGCATGGGGACTTTGACTCTCGTATCATGCCATTCTTCCGCGCTTCGCCAAAGAAGGCGTCAATGAGCTCACACTGCTCTCACGAAAGTGGGTATTGCTCTTAATACAGTATTTTCCTAAACGCAATTGTATTTTCGGAACAAACAACTCTATCACGTGTGTTTTTTTACGGTTGATCTCTGTACACCACACCTGAGTATTGTTTTACTGAAGATTAAATCAACTTTCTTGTCTGCACAATGTACGTCGCCTGCAAGATTGGTTCAAGACATTTTTGCATTGATGAAGGATGTATTAGTATCCTTAAGAATGTTTCATTTTCAAGAAGTTCACCAGTATACTTTAAGGTTAGCTCAGCCGAGAACTCAGAAGCTTCGAATACTTTGAGTTTTAAAAATTCTGATCCCTTGGTGGGATGCATTCGCTCTAATACACCAAGTAGTTAATAGCCAAATATTTTTGTCGATAAGGAATTTTACTGATTTTTTAACAATAATGAGGCCGACTTCAAATTACGTATCCATCTTCTTCTAGCAAAGCTTTGATTCTCTCGCGGTGGTTTTTTGTTACCTTTGTTATAGAATGGTACATTGTTCCCATACAACCAACTTCAATTTGCGACCAACATCTCCTTCTTGCCGATCTTGGTTGCCCGAATTGGATGGCTCTGAATTGCATACTAGTTCATCCATGCTTTTCCATGTGTCTTACGAGCCTATGTCACCAAAAATGCAAAAGTAGTTGATGGCTCAACGGTACCCATATGTAGAGGTTTATTTCTAACGCTTCTGATAGCTAGTTCTACCTATAAACCTTACCTACCTACTAAAGATGGTTTTCAGACGCCATCAAGTCTGCCTTTGAAGAGACATCAGCACCTTCAATTTTCCCTATATTGACATCAGACATTTGCTCACCCAGACTTCTTTTCCATTAAGTTGTACGCACAACGCTGGTGAGAACATGACTCATCAAAGCTCTGCTTTGCAGATTTACGCAGATGGGACTCTCCAGCCAATCAACCCAAGGTGCTCGTTCTTCTCTCGCCTTGGCGCGACAATTCTCAAGTCATTCTTGTCCATGTCAAAGACAAGTATAGTGGTCTAAAATTACACAGCCAGGTCTTTGTATCGTGTAAGTCGCTAAGATTAGTTCCATAGGCAAGTCAAACTGAAATCGACTTGCTATTTTCTCATTTTAAGCATGGGTCAGTCTATGTTAGTTGACGGTTCTTGTTTGCTAATGCGCAAAGAGTCCCATCGCGGTGAAGCCTACTGAAACTTAAGGATACTTTAATGGGTGTACAGATAGCAGTCTACTTTTCTGGCCGAGCAGTCAAGTCCTCAAGGGCTAATTCGTAGTAACTTATACGCTTTATAAGTACCAATGCTTTCCCTAGTGGACCGCCCCGCACTTACTAGTGTCTAACGTTTCCTTAGCTTTGAGGGCAATCATTTTTGCCAGTGACCCTTCAAAGCCTCAGGGCGAGACAAAGGTTTATTATCGTAAGCCTGCGGAATAGACATAGATGATGAGTCCTATTTTACCGCACTAAAAGAGCCGATGCTCCTTTGCATAACAACAATTCATTAAGACACCGCTCAAATCCGTTTGTCTAAGGATTGTATCTTAAAGAATGAGAAACTGCATATCCAAGGCATTCCGAAGAAGCTAGCCTGCCTCTAACAACACGCCTTTAGAAAGATTTTTGGAGATCCTTCCCCATCGCTGCGGCCTGCATTTATAAGGAGTGGAGAGAATGTTGTGCATTGCCCATGATTACGGTCATTTTGACCTGTTCTGGAAGTAGCACCCTAATGATGGAGACCGTCAATCCTTGAAACTCACAAAACGTTTAAAGTGTCCCCTCAATGTTAGAGGACATCAATCACCAAATTACCTACACCTTCACTGCTTAGAGGCAATAAGAGACAAGCGCTAGTGGAGCTCAAAACTCGCGGGAAGAGACGTTGCTCTCAGCTGCTTTTTGTATGCTCTCCGGGTACGAACAAAACACTCGTACAGTCAAGCGCCCAGCTTTTCGGCCGTTATTCCAGGTATGAAGCGCGAACGTCTCGCGCATTTGATCGTCCGCAGTTTCGGTCACCTTGTTGGTCTTTCATCCAGAGAGTAAACGCAACTATTTTTAGTTTTAAGTTTAGCCTCACCGGCTTGCGTTAAGCGTGTGCTGCCCGAACGATCGAGCATAGATTGGTTCGCAAAATTCAAACAGCATGACGCTTTTGAGCTCCTTCGTCGTAGGCACGGCTGCAAATTGTAGCCGACTGCTTACTATCATGGGAGCTTTGAATTCGTCCGAGTAGTGCAAACTCTAGTTCAACAGATTTGTGAAGGTGATCTTATCGAGATGAACCTTTGCAAAATCCACGTTTTCAATTGTCGTGGAGTTGGATAAATGCAGAATAATAAAGTCATAAGGTCCTTAGTTCGTAACTACGTGCTACCTTTAAGACAATCATGTATCTAAGCCAAAAAAAAAATGACTAAACATCAGATAGCAATCATCTTGAATCCATCTGCTCATGCGCTTATGCAAACATAACGTCACTGTTGTGTGTACTGCATTTTGACAGGTGAAATAGGACATCCCCCAGACATTAATTCGCGTTGGCTCCAAATCTTTCACCAAGCTCGCCCAATGCGAAACATGTTGTGCTTTTTTTTAAAATTCTTTTGTTCTCTCGTGCTCTACATAACTATCCTACTTGACGTCTATGTTGACTCTTGCAAAACTTTACGATGTACGTCTTTCACCACCTGTTTCATCGAAAATGATCGATGCGGCTTTTGACGTAGGTCGTGTCTTGAACTTGTCCGGACTTGGTACATAACGCGTCAACAACTCGGCATAGAATGTCGGATGTGGTCGTGAAACGTTCAATGGCAAAAACAGCTAGGCAACATTGTCATAGATCATCTTAGTAGTGCAAAATGAGCCAACACGTTTCGCAAGCAACTTACTCTTCTTTTCCTCCGCACTTTCTGCAGCAATTCTCTGTGGCAACTTCTTGGTATCCAGGTAAACTAAATCTCCTACTGCAAACTCATCCTCGCGTCGCTTCTTGTCGTAATACTGCTTCTGTTTTTTCTGAGTGGCAAGCAAGTTCTTTCGTGCGAGTTCTTCCAACTTATTACTTAATCCGCAAACCTCTTGGCAAGCCCAATTAACAGAATCTCTAAGCTTAAGAACTCGTTCTGTGATATCGACCTTGGTTTCCATCCTGTGTCCATCGCAAAGGCGATAACTTTGTCGAGGAACCGCAAGTATCGCATGTGTATAATCAATGATCTGCCCAGTCATTGCCATGATTCAAGACAATACAGCACAATGCGTCTTCCAGAACCAAATCGTAAGTCTGTCCGTTGCTTTGAGCTTGATGAGCCGTTGTCATACTCAACCTGGTTCCTGTTTCCAACATTTGTTTGGACTTGTGATTGACATCCCGATCTTCTTGATCTCCGTCGCATACATGTTTCACATTGAGAAATGTACTCTCGGACGTCTTTTTTGTATTGGCCAATAAATACACTGCGCGACTTTACACTATGTGCGCTGAATCCGAGGATTAACAGCCACTGACCCATCATGTTGCTCACTGATAAAACTCGTTCGCAACTTGTCAATATTCGGTACACACAACTGCTTGACGTTGTAATTCGTTTAAAAAACAAAAAATCTCTTTCATCTACACAAATTTGTAGAGTTCTTTCGCTTCATTGCAATTACAATAGACGCTGTAGATTGGATCCATTGCGTAGCCTCCCTGAAACTCGATTTCGTCTTTGTACCTAAATGTGTGCTGACAAGTACATATTCGACACTGTGGACTTAAGTCGTAATGAATTTATTGTGAAAATTCGATAGCGTAGCTCTTTCCTCAAAAGTCTACATCGTCAAGATTTTTATGAGCCACCGTTCCTTTGAGTCACGCAACCCTGATGCCATACAAAAGTGACGTCTAGATGCGAAACCAATTTTAAAATACGCACTGTCGCATTCATGCACTAGTGGCAACAGATTCTTCGCGCCCACATCATCCGGGATGGCGCACCCATTACATCGTTCTGCACACCTCTCAAACGATGATGCATAAAGCCGAACTGAGAGAACAAAGTAAAGAATCGCATCAACTTTGGTAAGACTTTGGGGTGATGGGACATCCAGCGACATGTAGAAGTGTCCGTACAGATATCAAATGCTCGATCATAAAGATAGTGTTGCCATTGATTAAGCTCTAATTTGATGGCGTACAACTCTTTCTCGTGCGGTGGACAATTTACCTCGTGTTGCCCTAGTTTTTTTGTGCTTAATGCAATCGGATGATCGTCTTCAGTAAAACGGTCAGATAGCACTATGGCGACACAATAACAAGGTACGTCCGTGGTGACCGAAAATCTGTTGGATAGATTGGGTAATTTCTGCACGGAGCTTGTTGTAAAGCCAACTTCAAGCTCGAAAAAGCGTTTTCTTGCTTTAAAGCTCAGCACCATTTGACACATTTATTTGTTAGCTTACTTAATGGTAGTGCTTGAGAAGCAAAATTACAAAGTAAACGTCGATGAAAACCAGTGAGTCCCAAGAACCTATCAAGCTCTTTTGTGGACTGTGGTGAAACCATTCATTCGATCGCTAGTGTCTTTTTTTCAACAGACAAGCCGAAATCTGATACAGAGTGTCTCAGAAAGTCAACAAGCGGCAACCCAAACGAGCACTTGTCACGATGAGCGTGTTGTCGTTGTTTGCGTAGAATTCGATAGGCTCGTTGGTCGATGGGATCAGCCTGCATCTTGAAGAAAATCCAATATGTTATTTAATTATACGACGACAAAATCGTATTTGCCGAACAGGGACCGCATAACGCGTGACCAAAAATAACAGGTATTCCGGCTAGACCCATGAGGGCTACACACCATTGAACGTATTTTTATGCGGGTGGAAAGCCGTATATTGTCGCGATGTGTTCGCAATCAACAATTGATGGTATCCTTGAGCCAAGTCACTGACAGACATCATTGCATCTTGTTAAACACTTCATCGGTGAGCGGCACTGAAAACCGCTGAAACGCGTCTGACTTTCTACATAACTGTAATCAATTGCTCAGCGATTGGGAATCTTTGAATTTCTCGACCTTAGCATTTCGACCGCTTTCAAATTGAATGAATAAGTCTTGCGTAGTCCGAAACTATTAGATACCCACGGCGAATTCGACAATCTGAATCATCATACCCGCATATTCTCCTTAACAAAATCTTTCAGTGCATCCTCTCTCGTCTTCGACAAGCAAAATATCTCTTCGGCCCTGGGCTCGGCTTTCTCTTTCGCTTGCAAATAGAGGTCTACTGAGCGCATTAAACATGATTCATTTGGCAGTGTGTATAAAAACTTATCGAAGAAATTTGGTAGCACCGGTTGAACGAACCCCGGCACCGCCTTTGCATCCATCGCACATTTCTTCACCTCGCACATCTCTTTGTATACCCCATTCTCTATTTGCAAAGCAATTTCATCTCCATTTATAAAAAAGTCCATCCCGTATGCCAAAGATGCCTCTGTCATATTCGTGTTTATTCGAAACAAGATCTCGCTCTCACCCTTTGCTGGCATTCATAGTGCCAAGGTTTTTAATGACGCCATGCCTCTCGCTCAACTGGCTCTAGTCTTTAAAGTTCTGATCATTGAACTGTACCCTTTAATAGTCAAATCCGCTTGTACCTTTCATCCTCGCTGATTCTGCAGACTTCGTCAAACTTCTTCAATTGCACATTTCTCGCATCAAGTTCCTTGGTAACAGTTCCCGGCCAAATCAAATTTACATTCGACCTACTTTCGATGAGCACTTTCTCTGCTGGATTCCCGATCAGCCCACTGTCTTCGTGTTTTGGGCTCTTCTTTGCGGTACACGTCGTCACTTTGTTGCGCAAAATCACTTCATCATCGTTTGCTTCGTCTTATAACAAGTTGTTAATCGGACGTCTCTGACTGCGCCTTGGCTTTATTCGTCTTGCTGATCTGAATTGCTGCAATGAGTGCCCCGCCTTCGTATACTAGAAGCACAACTTCTTCCTTTTACACCCTTCCCTGCTTCATCTTTGTTCATTGTTGATCTCCATAGATTCAGGATCTACTCACTGGCTGTAGTTGATATCGGCTCTTGATAATTCATTCACTTCTGGCTTGTCACTGGTTTGCGCGATGATGATCCAGCGCCACATTAATTGCACCACTCAATGTCGTTCGCGTCAATGCTGGACTTCTTCTCTGGTGCGTTGCCGCAATTCTCTCTGAGAGTATTGTTTTTTCAAATTCACTCATGTCTCGCACTTGCACCACTAATTGGCAATGACCCGAGATGTTTTCTGTCAAAACAACGGCAATTGCGCCGCTGAGATGCATCAAAACAAATTTGCGATCTAACGCAACAAAAATATCTCGACAGTCTCGAAAAGACCCCGTCGTGTTGTAAACATTGCACTACAGCGCCGCACAGTGTACCGCTTAACTCTGCCATTATTCCCGAATCTAATGCCTTCGACATCCATGCAATACATTTTGCCGAAAAGTACAGGTCAACTTGCTCTTAGATTAACTGAGCAGATTCTTGGATGCGATCACAGTACGCTGGCAACTTTAATTCGTTGAAACTGCAAATCCATTTTTGAATGCTCTTGCTGCATACTGTCGAGCATCATTTGCTGCCGTTTTAGTGGTGCGATCATTTGTTGCATCAATTGCTCTTTCGTGGCTGGCTCCATGGTGCACCGAAACTGAAAGGCACAAAACAGTTAAATTAAAGCGAGGGTGTCTTGATTGATAGCGGTTTTATCAAAATCGCTAGCCAATTTTTCGAATATCTTGAAAGAATGATTGGCCGTGCTTCCTGTAGTAGGACTTCAACTTTGTGTAGAGCGCTATTTTGTTTGCTTGTCACTTCTGAGACGAACTTCTTCTGCTTGACCACTTCCTTGTGCAGGAAATCGCTGATACTCCGAGTCATCTTGAAATTACTTGCGAGATACTTCGCTAACTTCTCCACTCTTGCTTCATCACCAAAGAAATACACCTCATAAACTTTTGAGTCAAACTTTTCGTTTCTTTCTTCTCTTATCCAGCGACTTACTCATTTCTCTTCTGTTCCCCTGAGGGATTGTCTAGATGACAGAGTCAAACAAGCAGAAGTGCTGGAGGATCGTACCGTAAGGACTTCGCACAAATCGTTAATGCCAACAGCGGTCAAGGAGCACACAGTCGGCTCTTTCTATCAACCCACGAGAGTGAATTTTATCTCATTTCGATTAACGGGACAGGCCCACTGTGAAAACTCTTGCGTCGTCAACATCAACGATAAAAATGGGGAACCAGCCAAAAACCATACGAAAAATCAAAGACGAGCCGATGAGTGCTTCCAATTGTTGTCCGTCTGTCGATGCGCTTGTCCATGACGCCATTGTTGCGAGTCATGCATTTTGACAGGTGAATTATGACATCAATCTACCCGCGTGGGCGTAAGATTCCCTACACTAGGTAAGACAGGGTTACACAGGGTCACACAGGATTTTGCACAAATGAAACCATTTTAGATCTTTCGGTAAACTTTCGCCCGCTTTCAAGGGGATCCAAGTGTGCAATAGGTTGCAAGACTGATTTGTATACAGCTTTCTATGTCCTAAAATTCTTTTATTGTCAGTACAATCGTTCACTGGAAAATCGTACATCTTCCTGCATGCCTTCTCTATGCAAGGTGCTGTGTGACCCCTTACAAAGGCACAGAAAATTCGTGCAAATCTATGGCTCTCAAGGTTATTGTGTGGTGCTCAAGGGAGTGACATGACATGACAAAAAGAACACTTATTGTAAGAATCAGAAATAAGTTACATTCTTCAATAGCTAAAATTTACTCTTTGCCTCTAAAACGCTATGGAAATGCACCTTCGGTGTGAGGAGACTAATCCTTGTCTCTGCCTTGCATCAATGCTTCTCTATGTAAACATTTAGCTGGATGGGCGAAGCCTCTGCATTAATGGACTTAACCGGAATGATTTCTTTTTGCTTGTGTTGATGCTCGCACCAGAATGGGTCAGCCAGCACCCACGAGTTGCTAATGTTATCATTGTCAATCATACTTTCTTGGTGCTTGGCGACTTCGACTGTCTGCGCTAGGATACGAAACGTATGCGGCGCGTTGTTACTGTCTAATTCGTTAGCTCTACAAGATACCGAAGCTGCCATTAACGCAACCAATCCCGCGCGAAAAGCTTCCTCAAGCTGCCCCAACGGTAGCTGATAGTCTTCACCCGAGTATCTTGCATTTACGAGCGCTGCACTCCACACTGGCTCAATCAACAGCGTCTCTGTTGCCCGCCCTTCCTTACAAAGAAGAACTACGCACAGCTTCTCGAGTTCTCCTTGCTGCAGCCACGTGCGGCAGCCAATCAGCATGGAGTGAATGTATTCACACAGCAGTGGGTGCCGACTCATATGGGTTGGAATATCATAAAGTCCTCGCTTCTCGAACGCCTCTGATTATCCAGTAGTAGAACAGTGTATTCGTGTGGTACTCGTTTTAGAAGTAATAGAAATGCAATATTCGCACCTTTCGGATATACATGCCATGCAAATCTGCAATGCCGAATAATATTTAGTGCACTCAGAGTAGAAAAAATTATCTAACTTACAGAAACTCGTGCACGGTGGCCTCTACGAACTCGAGTACGAAGTCTGTCAGCGTGTCCTTTACGGGTTGGTCAGTCTCCATTCAATTTATTGTCCGGTAAGATTCCCTCCTTCGACTGACACTAATGCTGTCACTAATGACCAATTTCGTAAACAGACTAAAATGTGGCGTAACTTAGCGTACGGATCACAACAGGCGGCAGAGGCGGCGCCTGCCGTGGCTCCTACGAAGTTGGTGAAGGATACGGTAGACTCTCAAGGTCAGCATCTCTTTCTTTGCGTCTCTTGTGCTCGTGATAAAGAAAGTATGGCTTGTGTATGTTATCAGTGGACGCGTCATCCGTTCCCAAGAATGACGGTGCCAAGGTCTACAAGATTCTCGAGTTTTTGCGCAAAGTTCCAATGCACAAAGCTGTATCTGTGGCTGACATCTTTAAGCATACAGGCGTCGTACGTGGCCGAGTTTGCTTGACTGGGAGGAATCGCTAACAATATGCCTACAATCAGGACCTTACAATGGACGATCAAGTGGAACAGCGACTTAAAAACAATCCAAAAGTTCGATTACAAGAAAATCACTATGCATATCAGGTAAGATTGAAACGTATGACGGCACTTTTTTCGCCTCTAGGACATTGTTGTATTTTGTGTTGTTGCGTTTGTGCGTGGTTTAGGCCAAATACGACATTAAGAATCGCGTGCAGCTGCTTAAAATACTCGATCGAGTGGGTTAATAAACAGAGAGCTGTATTTAAGACTGTGGTCTAACTAGGCTGACTTTTTAATCTAGACTCCTGAGGGCATGCCCATTGAAGATTTGATCGATTGCTACGTCAGTGTTGAAGATGACTTGAGGGAGTTGACACGCACAGGAGAGATTATTTGTTTAAAGAACGCGGAGAAGGGAGCCGAAGTGTACTACTCACGCGGGCCTGCCTTTCTTGTGGATCTCTCTGGAGTTGCAACAGTTGAGGCTGGCAGCTATTTGGCCCATTCAAGTGAAGACATTACAGACGAGATTCGCCGAGGCGACGCTTTTCGTATTGGCGACGACTGGTTTCGCGTCTCGGCTGCTGTGAAGGTGAAAGGCATTTCCTTTTGGTTTGTTTACACGTGTAAATTAGTTTGCTTTATTTTGTCATCTTTCTGTAGAGCTCAAGCACAACTCGTCCTGCCCCGTTTGCGGGAATTGCGACGAAAAGTGTGTCGTCAACACGTGACTTAAATGTTTCCAAGAAGATAAAGTGTGACGACATCAGCTCTGCAAGTGCTTGTACGATGGTACTTACCAGCTTTTACTTGTTATATGCGTTGTTTTAGATTCATGTTTAAATTTGACAAAGACCACCTACCTTTGGATGTTCCCTTTCCGGATGCAAAAAGGCGGAATGTAGCCAGCAATGATCGGTGGGATATTCTTCCTAAACGTGGGCCCAAGTTTCAGATGGTAAAGCATGGTATGACGATGCGTCGCTCGAGCTTCACTACTAACACTACAGCTAGAAACTAATTGTGATTGCTTATCTTGGCAGGCTGTTCAAATGACATTCGTCAGCTGTGGCGAGACACTATGCGGACATGGCCGTCAGATCGTGCAGATTTTGAGAAGAAGCTGGTTCAAGCTGGTCTTACTACGCAAGCGAAAGTCGATGCAAATCGTCGCCAAATGAAGCGCCGTCTTAAGGAAGATAAAAAGAAAAATCGTCCTCGCAAGCAGCGCGATATTAAAATTACCAACCACCATCTCATTGGCACGAAGCTGGGCGAAATTCTGGCTAAAGGTAGCCAAGAGCAATTTACGCTTGGTGCCGTTAAATTTGAAAAAAAGTAGCTGTAGCAAACAATGGTAGCTTATAAAAATTGCCATTTTGCTCTGGCAAAAAGACGAAGCCGGCTGTTAAAGATATTAAAATGCAATTTAAATTTGCAGTACTCCTTTCTGTCTAAAAAATAAAATTCCAGTCGCCGTTATTACAATGAAGACGACCAGACATGTGATCGCAACTCCCCAAAACCAACCCCAAGCATCCTCAACACCTGAAAATAGATTCATGCCAAACACTCCAGCAAGGAGCGTGCCCGCTGAAAGACTGATTGTAACGAGCGAAAATACCAAGTCTACTCGAAGCAAGTAGTTACGCATGGAGTCGAGCTTTAACATTACCAAACTTTCTGTATTCGTAATCCGGTGCTGAATTAGGTTTGCTTTCGTGCGGGTCGAAAAAATGTCTTGTAGATAGTTTTCGATCAAGACTTCAGCTTCCTCAGAATCAAAGCTGTATAAATCCGTGAGAAGAGAAGGCTCTTCGTAGAGTTTTGTGAGGTACAACAAGCGCAAATCTTCTTCATTGTCAAGCAGCTCCATTAACAAACGGCGAACTCCATCCACCTGGGATTCAAACTCATTCATGGCGTTTTTAAACTCGCGCAGTGTTTCTAACTCGCGTGAGTGAAGATTCCCTTGTACCAGTCGGTCCAGTGCTGCAAATACAACAGGTGAAATTTTCTCGTAGTCTGCTTGAAAATACTTCGCTAAAGTCGCCAGCAACGCTTCAAGTGCTCTGCACAATAAGCACACACGATACCATTGTCGTGTAATTTGTCAATCATCATCGTCACACGAAACCCTATCTGCCCAAACTGACCTGAACTCATACGGCTCCTCTGAATTTTCTTGAGCAGTCTGGTGGAATTGATCCTTGAGTATAGACAAAAGACTGTCGGCTCCATCGGGCACGTACACTAGACACACGTCTCGCATCACAATCGCGCGCAACGGGTCTACAAGTAGTAATTGAGATTAGCGCCAATTCTCTACCATATCTAACACCCTCTTCTACCGACCTGCACTAATAAGGATCGCCTGCTTGCGAATAATGATCGCAGGCTCGTTTGACACGGAAAATGCATTTTCCATTCTTCGAATGTCTCGTGCATGGACACGCTACAATTCAAAAAAACAATAGGACTATTGTAGCGGCACGTCCTTCCCCACAAAGAGAACCCACCTGAACGTCACATACTGTGGCGTAGTTAAGTCCATCAAGTCCTCCTCCATCTCCGCGTGCTACATTTAAACTACCTCGCCGACCTTTGACTCCGAGACTGCCCACTCGCCGCAGTGGCAGCCCTACGACACCCACCGTCTTGTCAACATCCTCACGATCCTCTTCTTTCGCAACTGCAGCTTGATGGGTCATACGGAGCACATCCAGCCGACTCATCTCTTTTAGCATCGATTCCCCATTGCGGTCAAATAATAGCACTAAGACGCGCCCATTCTTCGAGCCAGGGTCAAATTGGCAAGCAAAGTGCTTGAGGGAGCTAGTTCCGGGTGAGCTGGGACCCCTTACCTCGACTGGATACGTGGATCGCAGATCGATGGGATGGTAGTCGGTACCGGGACTACTTGTTTCAACTCCGGAAGCCATAGTTCTTTGCAACACTATGAAAAGAGGGGGGTACAACAAAAAATACCCCTTTAGTGTAATCTTTGGAAACTGTATCCCAGCAATACACGAGTAGTTAGTAACTTGCCGATATTGAAAATTCTGATCAGAAACTATCATTTTTCGAAAGATGAAAGAATTGGCAATGGGCAATTATTAGTATTTGCTGTACCGGTATTTATGTAGTAATATGTGAGACAATTTATCGGTAATAAGGACTAATATCTATTGAAGATCAGAAATAGATTTGTGAAAGAGCTGCGTTTTCCATTTTATTATCCGTCCCCCAATTTTGTGATTGGCAAATTAAATAAACTACTGATTGGCTAAGACTCGGGCTTGGGTATTTAAATGTTCGTGACTCCACTACCGCTTTCCCGTCTATAATTAATTTTCTTTACTGCGCACTACAAAATATTGTTGATTCTTGAAGACTGCTCGAATGTTCATTTTTATCTAGGGGGAAGTGTAGAGCCTAGTACTGAGATTTCATATATAGAAGCCCGTGCTTGCAATTGAAACGTGCGTGGTCTTGGCCTGTTCAATCATTGCATAGGTCATTTCGGTTGAAGATGGTAACATGTTCATGGTCTCAAAAGCGAAAGAGTGATCGTAGGAGAGGGCAACTGTATGAGAGAGTGTGAGTGTGAATGTGAATTGGGATGTGAGGAATGTAGCGTTCTGAGGATGGTGAAGTAAACAGCAAAAAGAGGTTAAGAGGAATATGGCGTCACGAACATTTTTTAAGCCAAACAGTAGTTTATTTAATTAGCCAATCACAAAATCGGGGGGTGGATTATGAAACGTGGGGGGATGGATGGATAACGCGGCTCTTTGTGAAATAAGGTCAATTATTTAAAATTTTATTTTGTATTTTCATCTATAGAATAGTAACTTTGTTTTTGAATCATATGATAATATATTAATACGATTTAATATCGTAATCAAGAATAGCCACAACAATAAATTTAGCAATTAATGGATTTTATATAAGATGATAATCCATAATTTTTGGAAATCGTTAAACTGCCGAAACCGCTTGATTTAGCCAATGATATTAGTTCATTCTATCAATGGGAGCAGTTTATCTTTGTTAATGAACACAGTGTTTTTTCAACCGATTAAAAGAGAAAGCAATACCCATCCGGTACCCCTTTTTCGTAAACTGCCGGTTCCCCCTGTTTTTAGCCAATAAAAAAAGGAGCAATTCCGTCAAAGAGAGCAATGTTTTCCTGTCAATGAAAGCAGCACTGAACAAGTTATCGAAATGCGCCTTCCTCTAAGTCATCTCTCCTTTGTGAGTATACGCATTTGCATGACTCTTGGGTATATATATGTGTTGTTTTGAGCGACGTGACTTTATATAATATAACTAATATTCAAATATAATTTAAAAAAATTCTGTAGAATGAGAAGTAGAAGGGTCAAGCGCATTACAAAAAAATGTTTGCATACCGATAGATGGCACAGTCGCTGGTGCTGTAGGTGGGGCTCGTTACCGACATGTTCTGGCATTGTGATCAGTCCCTCTGCACACTCTGCACCTGCGGAGCAAAGGCGCCTCTGCATTAGCAGCCATCTCTACATGCTCAAACTGCGAAGGTAGGCGTCGAGTGCATCCAGATGGTCGGCCACGCGATAGCGCAAGTGGAGGTTCTTCCACCGAAGTCGCTGCCGGCCAGGCTCGCATGTGATCCAGCATTCGGCGCTTTCGATGTGCGAGAATTTCATTATCGCAATCGTCGGCGAATTTCCGTAATACCTTACTCATTGAAGGTTCCGGAATCCCTCGTCTACAGCTACACGGATTGGAGCTTGAAGCCACCAATGCGTGTCGAAGTGTTCGAAAACGAGAGGCTGATTCGCACGAAGTCGGAAGTCGTGAGCACATGGATATCCCATGGTTGATTTGAACAAACCGCGACAGCCTTGCTGCTCAAGAACTATAATTAGATGGTGATTAAGCTTTGAGTAGCGGAACTGGGTCATACACTTACTTCTGGGTTATTATTGCGCATTCAGTACTGCCTATAGGCACCATTCATCGCGGCAAGAGAATTTTTTCCAGCAAGAGAGGATAAAATTGGCCCATGCTGCATATCGGCAACGGCACTCTCTTTGGCGTGGTGGTACTTGACCTTGGTCAGCTGATCGTCGCATGCGAGCTTAATTGCTGTATTTACGGACAAAAGGTCGCCTCAAAGAAATAAATGGGTTTGGATTAGTACAGGGTACATATGTCTGGTTGCTCCGTCGAAATAGCTTTACCTGTGGACACCCCAATCCATTTTTGAGCTCGGAATGAACGTTTTCTACTCGGGAAGTGGCGGTGTTTCATAACTGAAGTACATCCCGCAGCAATGCACTCACAGATTTTTCCTTGTAGCATAGCCAAGTTGAATCAAGATAGTAAATGATGTGCGGTGGCACCATTCCTCTCACTTTCTCAAGACGCTCTTCATATTCGGCTTCAGTGTCTGCGTGCATCAAAGAATCCCAAGAACTGTGGAATTCCTGAAACAATTCTTGCGTACCAAAGCTGAGTCTTGTCTTTGCAAAGACATTCTTGCTTATGTGCCACCTGCACAAGAGCGCCTTGCTTTCTGAGAACACATCCGCCAGCGCATTCATGAGAGCTAGCTCTCTATCGGTGACAAAGACGGACCCCAACGGAATCTGGAACGTCAAAAATACATCTTTCAGTTTCGTTGAGGCCCAGCCAAAATCGCCTCTTGTTTCTCCTCGCATGAAACAGTAGCCTAGCGTGAAGGTGTGATTTGTGACAGTCACACCAACCACATGTAGCAGGGGCAGTCCGTATCGGTTGGTTTTGAAAGTGGAATGCAGCAACCACACTTTTCCTCGGCTAAACGTCGAACATATTTCTTCTGCGCTTCGTGAAACAATGAAAAGGTGAGTCACTTTGTTGTTATTATTTTGCTGCGCAAAGTATTTTAATCTGTCGAATGATTTCCGAAAAGCGCCTGCATCGGAGTTCTTCTAGCAAGCATGGTCACCCTGTGCGCACGACGGACATTATAGAGGTCCTGTGGAGTGGCGTTGACACTCGCGTTGCGCTGGTGTAACGACGTCAGTATGCGACTTGGGGTGACTCCAGCTTGTATGAGGTTCACAACAGCCTGTTGCTCCGAGACTTCAAGAGCGCGGCCGCTTGGGTGAGCCGATGGATGGATGGAAAGCTCGTGGTTGTGTTCTCCCGACGTGACTTCAACCTTCCGAAGGAATGGTGCAGACTCCATGATCCGAATTGTAATTTTGTTATTACGGTTAGTTTTCTGACTATATCCCAGGGTTTTACGGCCGCTAAATGCCTGAAAATAGACTCACTTGCACTTACAGTCAGTTTTCTGGCTACTTCGTAAGCGTTCCCGAGAGTTAAAGGAAGGGGTTGAACTTTACAGGCCTTTGTGAATCGTAAGACAAGGGTTTTTGGGTTTCCTTCCTTTCTTTTGCCTACTCGTTCCGTTCTTATAACACAATGCGAATAACCTTGGGCGCGCGCATGCATGAGAACCGCCGGCTTTGCCTCTTCCAGAGTGCTGTACGAGAGCTCTCTAGGGGGTTGCATAGAATTCGTTGCGAGAAGAAGAGTGCGAGAAGAGTGATATTGAGAAGAGTGATGTTGAAAAGAGTGGTAATAAGAAGAGTTATATCTTAAAAAACAAGGAGTACCGGCAGTTGACAAAAAGGGGTACCGGAGGGTATTGCTTTCTCTTTTTATCAGTTGAATAAACACTGTATTTAATCAACAAAGATAAACTGCTCCCATTGATAGAATGAGCTAATCTCATTGGCTAAAATCAAGGGGTACCGGCAATTTACCAAAAGGGTACTGGCAGTTTAACGATTCCCTAATTTTTTAGTCTTCTTGTCGAGTCATTACATTTGTTCGAATAGATCGCTTCCTCTAAATTTAAAGTTTGTAGCGCAGCAAAAAATATAATCTAATACACTTGACGACGGCAATGAACGAATTGATAATCGGCCAAACCAGAAGTGCGCAATTTAGACATTGCAAATTTTGGTTCAGGCCGATCATAAACTGGTGTCTAGCCTTAAGCACAGTGCGTCAATTGTATGTGTTAAAGTAGACTTATGTACAATTTGCGCGGGTTTTTAGACCGACACGACATATTGACGCCCGCAATGACGTATAGAAAGGCCTTAAATGTGTTTACTTCCAATTTTTTATTCTACTGCGTATTTCTCCACATTAAGAAGTTATGAGTTCAATTACTGGCACCGATGTCAATCCGAGTAACAGACTTCATTCAGCTTTGACACCGGTCACGATAGGGTCACGGCGCCTTTTCTGGTTGTGGAAGGTACTCTGGTCGCTCACGAAAAGAACAATGACGTTGTTTGGCTACCTGTCTCGACCTCTAAGAGCCAATGACGCAGAAAGAGGCTTTGTAAGTGAAGCGGTACGAGGACAAGCGATTCTAAAGAGCATTTAAATCGGGAATGTTCCACTCCGCGCTTGGCAGCGGTTGAGGTGGTGTGCCGATGCCTATCAATGCACTTAACCGTTTGCTAATGCGGCAAAGGGATGGTACAGGTAGCATTTACGCGCATACAGCAAAGGACAAGCTGTACAGCCGAAATGATGCGCTCCACATCGCGAAGTGCCACAGTAGTCTCTGTTCCACGAATCAGAATATGCAGAGACCCAAAAATACGCGTGAGAAATGGATCCGGTCGCAACACAAGCGACTAGTGTGCCAGAATGAGCATTCACGATTCGCAATTTTAACTGGTCGAGGCTGCATTGTGGTTCTCAAGTACTACCTGTAATTGAATGCAGTAGATGACTCCTGTGGAAGCGCTGACGCGCACAAGCTTGACAACATTGTTTACTATACGTCGAAAGAGCTGCGGACGATACTCGTAGTAAGAAATGATGTCAGGCGTCTCGACGTTTTTTATCAAGACGAAGAGCTCGCTCATTCTGTAAGACCTTTGAGAATTAAAAGAGCGGTCTTACAGCGTTTGAGTAAGACGTCGCGGTGTGTACCAGCAAAAGTGTCTAAGCACAAACGTGCTTTGGATGTGCCATATCTTGGTAGCATGCCCCGACGAGAAGTAGAAAAGTACGGCAAATTTAAATCGAGGTGGCAGAGGAACGTCAAGGAGAATATGTCCGAACTGCACTTTGTGCGTTGAGAAAGCAGCACTCACAAAAAGGTCTGGATGGTAGAAAGCGAGGCAAGTCGAACGAAGCAGCGCTACTCGAAGATGCACTCGATTGTATTGATCTGTGTCGTAAAAAGTTAGCTGACATGGTTCAGTAGCGTGTTGCTGCGCTTAGCAAATCTATAATCGTTTGCTGTACGGAAATTTACCGCGCAATAATGCAAGCCTACAACATGGTGTCGAATGTCGGCCTTGAACTGAAGAAATTGAGCTCGTGTATGTAAATGATGGACAAGCGTTCATACCGCTCAGCACGGGTTACGTTGTTTAGGTGTGTAATGCAGAATAACGCACCCGTAAACATCCGAGCCTCCGATAACGTCCCCAGCAAGGCTGGCACCAACATGACAACAAAACAAGGACAAGAAATGCTGCGGAGTACACACATGCCACTATATGCCTGTCTCGTACCGCACAATTGGACGAACGATTCTTATGTTCAGTTAGGGTAATGATCTTCTTCATCGTTTGCTCACAAATCGCATTATGTATGTCAGAGAAAGTAGACAAAGATTGCGCAGGCAACGAGAGTGCACCCTTCGTTTAAGTTTTCGGTGTTATCCGCTCAGACCGGAGTCGATGACATCGAGCAATAAATCGGTATCTCGTGAGCTTTCTTGGCCACAGAATTAATCCTTGCTAGTCTCCGCTTTGCGCACAATGGATCAAACGGCAACCAAATCGAAGCACTTTTCGTTTTCCTTAAAAAGTGTTCCGACTGCCGCCTCTACGTGCCTTGCACCAACGGTTGGGAAGAGTATTATAAAGTTAACCATTTTTGCAAGTCCTTTGGCATAACATGGATGGTGAGCAAAGCAAGAAATACGTATCAACTCAAACAACAAGGCTGAGCAAAAGCCTTAGATATTCCAGCAAGATTGTAAAGTCTAAAGCTGTGAGGGTACATCATCGGGCCTACAAGAAAGACCTGAGCTCTAAGCATAGAGCGCGTTGATGATGTTTGCAAGCATGATTCTGCTGTCATTCTGAGGGACACAATCGAGTTTTTAATCTGCATCCTAGATCGTAGTTTCTCAAGCGCGGTCTTGAACAATCGCTGATCGGGGTGCTTACAAATCAAGCACCTCGACATTGTGGTGACCGGTTTGATAAGCATTGTCTATCTTTGCCTCAAAATGAGCTGACTCGCGTACCAGGCGGAAGTTGGCTCGGTCGTGGGTTGCAAGATCAAGGGATATGGCATATTTTTATAAAAGACCAAGATTGTTTTCGTGCCTTAATGGGCCAAGTACGCCGAGATATCTTTCAGCAAGCGGAGTGAACAGCTACATGGCTACAAATATGAAGAATTGTCACAAGAAAATGCCGTCAACAAGAAAAAAAAGGAAAGCTGATAAGAACTTGTATGCATGCGCCGCATCGTTTTCAAGTGCGGCATCAGGCATGATCGAATAGCCCCAAATTCACAGTGAGCTGTGCGACAGCCTATCCGACTGTGGAGCTCATGAGTCCTATAGGTATAGGAGTCCATCTCCTCCTCAAATGTCTCTAAAGCCTGTGATCGGCCAACTCCGACAGCAATCGAAGCACTCACACACGCGATACGACCCCTCGTATAAGAGCACAAGACAAACTAAAAGGTGGCCTTTTTCGTTACTTCTTGAATTTCAAGTTAGCGTAATGTGAATCAGAGGCACTCTCTTGGGCAACGAAAGCTTTTATGTTGTTATAACCTGGTTTTTTTTTCAGACTTTGAATAAGCCAACAGAACGACCAGCCGATTGTCGCAAGCTAGAATCAATAACAACGGTCACTCCGTATGAATGTCGCGGTCTTTTGGCCACGCATTAGATTGCGGTAGAAATGGCTCACATTTGCGCTCGAAAAGTTTGCTCTCAGCGCAGAATCCGAAGCCGAGAAATCTTGTAAATCATACGTTGTAGACACAGGCTAGATGCTGCACTTTTAATCTCACGAAGCGAGATTTCTTAATCCTAGGTGTTTGTAAGTTTCGATTTATTACCCTAAAGATTGCCCAATTTAAGTACAGGCTCTCTAATTTGATTGGGAAGGCCTTTTTACTTCAGCTTCTTACGACCCCGAGTTAAAAACTCTAGCGAGATCCGATGGTGTATTAAAAGTGGTCCCCGTATGGACGCGTCAGAACTCTTGTTGCGTGTCGTACTACTCGGCATCACGACCTAAACAGCTCGAAAGGGTACCAATTAGATTTTTTTCTTTCTTGTCCAATTGTCAAGTGAGTAAATAGGCAAAACGGCGACTTGCATCATTACTCGGTAAGAAACTAATCACACTGCGTTAGAAGCACAAGTCATTGAAGGTTGACTTCACCCGTGCTTATCTGGTACAAAGATCTAATGACCTCATAAATAAGAGCGTCCCAACTTGAGTCGGATATTTGCTCGTAAAAATGATTGACTTCATCGATCAATTCAGTGAGGCTTTCTGCATGAGTGGTGAGTCTAATGTAAGTCTTACCTGTCCAGGGTCGGTCGCCCGGGGACTGTAGCTTTGACAGCTTTGTTATTGACCTAAGATTACTTCGTGACCCAAGCGGGAAAAGCGTTAATCGATTTGTTGCCAAAGCGCACACGGCTATTCTTGTCATACTTATCACTCGAAAGCGGAAAGGTCCGTGGAGAAAAAGGAAAGACGTTTGTACCGTGTTTGAAAGGCTGCGCCAGCGAAAGAAACTACGTTTGCAGAGGCCGAGCCTACGACTCAAGAAATGTCTGGAAAGTGACGCAAAGGATTCGCCTGTGCTGTGGGCAGTGATCCGTACACAGCTCCAGCCTCTTAATTAACAAAATCTTAGAAAAAAGCCTCCCACTCCATTAAATCTTAGGCGCAAAGGTGCAGCGACCCCTAAGAATAAAAATCCCTCTTCGGCGTTGACTTGCTCTCTTTAACCGATCGGTAGCCCTCTTTGTGCATGTTGGATTTTGATCATTGTTATAAACCATTTGATTTTTCCGACCAAAGCTAATAAATTGAATAACACTTGTTCGCTGAACTCGACGTCTCAACAGTGGATGATGAAAAGTCGCCTCAGCAAATGATGGCCCCTGTTGGAAGAGAGGCGGCATGCTGGTGTTTACATCGGTCCGCATGCTGAGATAATTCGAAGACGACCAAAAGTAATAAATTTTTTGTCTAAATTACAGAACTAAATTTAGCATATATTTGGCGACAGTATGTTTTATTTTAAATAAAGGGATTTGATACGCAGCCACCACTTTTGTTTACCTGGCCAACACCCCTTCAAATATGAAATTAATTTATTGAATTTTATGGCTTCTGATTGGAACGCTTATTTTCCGATCAGATTTCAATTCTCAGATGTTACACCGCTCATACATGAATCTTTACCCAGAATCTACTTTTTCTACGCTCAAACGCGACTATTCAAAAACAATGACCTGTTCCTTCGCATCAACATCATCCATAAACTCGCTTGGCGAAAGGTTCTACGGTGTTCACGCTCGACGAAAGCTTTTACGGTGTTCATAGATGATGTATTGTAAGTCGACCAACCTTTTCTTGTCAAAGGAAAAAAAGCTTAGTCACACAACACTTCCCTCCCGACTGCCAACTCCTGTTTAGGATACTACGATTATCGTGGGTTCTCCCCTTATGTGACCACTGGCGGAGCTTTTGATGTAGATGTTTGTCTGGTTCGTGGGGTCCGTCCTGGCCGGAGGTAGGGTCAGTTGCTGGAGCCGTGTTAATATATTCATATAGCGTACAAATTGCATAGTCGGTACTGTGTGTATTGATTGTGCGTCTTTGTATGGGCACTCTTCCTACACCCGGGATTACCGAATCCGTAGCTCGTGTGTATGGTCACTCGACCCAGAACTAGGATATTCTTGATTTATTACCCACAGGATCCGAAGTAAGGCGGCCGGAGATAGGTCACTAAATTGGACGAGCATGCACACTTAATGCGTGAGTAAATTATCAATCCGCATGAGTACTTTAATAATCCGCACCCAGTTGAGTGTGTAATAGTGTAATGAGGGGTACAAAACGTACGAATTGCGGTCCCAAAATGGTTCGGATAGCTACGAACATCCCGCGCTTGAGAAATCTTAGTCCCAGCGCGTAGGTTTCGATAGTCTAAGTCTCAGAATACCGGGGATCGTTCATCGGAAGATCGTGCTCGTATCCTCAATTGAAGGTGCTGTTCGACCCTGTCACATCTGATATCACTTGTAGTCAACCCTTCACCTACGCATAACAATGAAGCACCTTAATACATGCAAAGATTCCGTGATGGATGTAAGTACCTTCGTCCATTGGTCGGATACGCAGTTCGCACTGTCCGGACGGCTTTCTGGCATGTTCGGGCTTTAGAAGGCGACTGCGTATGCTTCCTTTTATTCTGCTGAGTAGCAGGAACGCACCATGTTTTCTTTAAGCTCTACGAAGGATGCATATTATCCAACTGCTAGATTATTTAGTACATGCAAATTTATAGTCTGCACAAAACTTTATTCTGTAGTATACAGAATACCGAGAGTTCGATGACCAACGACCATTAGCGGCGACAAGATCTCTCGTTAACGTGCGCAGCTTCAATCAAACGTTGCGCGCTGATGTCACAGGAATTCACAAGCGCCAAGCGGGATGAGTGCAAAAGTGATTCCAATCCGTTGCCTCTACTTTGTTATCCTCACAGTCAGCAGTCAATCGACTATGTCAACTCTGCAACAGCGTACGGGACCTACCAACGCATGATTAAGGTGCGATCCCCGGACAGTGTTGTGCTCAGTGGCTCGGATAACAACTCTGCTAAAAATTATGGGTGTCATTTTGACCCTCCAACAAAAAATGGCCGGGTAACGGTGATGCTCTTCAACAAGAAGGGAAGACCTACATTAAAAGAAATGAGTCGTCAAGAAGTGCTCCGCATGACGCAAGACGCTGCAGAACCGAAGACGACTGCATCTAAAGAAAATGCTCCCTTAGACTTAAGCAGATTGTCTTCGCCAAATCGAAGCTTTTCTTCTAGAAAAAACTGGAAGATTGGGCAGCAGAATCGGTCAGCAAGTCAGCAAGAACTGAATGCAGTTGGTGTTCAGGTATTTAATAGCGTGTTAGAATGCCTTTATGAAGTGAGCTTCGATTGATCCAAATATTTCTTATTTGCTAGTGCGTCCACTCTCGTGATATCCGCAAGATGGAAGATGCGTTTTCAGTGACAAACAAACCTCGAATTTTTATTCGAAAACAAGCCATATTAATCAGTGCTGGCACGAGCTGAATCGGCAGTATTGGATACAGTCTACGCACTAATTGATAATTGTCTTGTAGATCCACTGCGTGCCATTGTGATGCGTGATGATTGCCTTGTGTATGTACCTGACGGAGTTGATACCCTGTTGTCCGTCTTGAAAGCAAAATTTGCCGAAACCGCACAAGATAGTGACGGTCCATTTGAGTTCAGGTGAAGCAATTGTTGAGACTGAAGCACACATCTATACGCTGACAATTTTAGTATACTCCAGAGCTCTAGAGGCATTGCTGGCGACACTTTCGCGTTACTTTCGGGATGAACTCGATCGCAAAGGTCCCGTTGTGGGCGGAGCCTTGAACGGCTTGATGCAAGGCGGTTTAAAATCTCAAGAGCTCGAGAGACTGCGTGAATTCAAAAACGATATCAACGAATTCGAGGCCCAAGTCGATGGTGTGCGTCGTGCATTGATGGTGCTTTTAGACAACGAAGAGGATCTTCGGCTTCTATATTTCACCAGATTATACGATGAACCCGATTTACTGGCGGACCTGTGGGTCATCGACTCGGAGGAGATTGAGGTTCTGATCGAAAATTACCTCCAGGATATCTTTTCTACTCGGACCAAGGCCGATCTTTTGCAACATCGAATCTCAAACACGGAAAGCCTAGTCATGATGCAGCTCGACTCAGTGCGAAATTACTTACTTAGTGTAGACCTCATCTTTTCTATTGTGGCCATCAGTTTGTCAATCGGTACATTTATCGCCGGCGTCTTTGGCATGAATTTGCATTCTGGACTCGAGACTATCGACGGATGGTTTTGGGGTGTTGCGATGCTAACTGTTATGCTCTTCTTTGTCACCACTGTTGTGGGTGTCTTGTACTTTAAAAGCAAAGGCGTCCTACTTCAGTAAAGATTACAATATTCGACTTTGGTCTTTAGTCTTTGGCTTTTGGTATTTGGTCTTTAATCTTCTCAATTTTGAATTTCAATCTTTGAAATGACATCAAAATTTATGATGCCGAGTTCGGGTTTCCGCGTCGAAAGCTCCGCTCCAACTACCAGCACGCCGCCTCCTGCTCCTGCATCATCTATCCTAACTTTTAGTGATTCAGATTGCGAATTTGAGCGCGCTCTCAACTCATACGATGTGCCAGTCGTAGCTGAGGCGCTGTATCGATACCTAGCAGCGGAAACGCGGGCAAGTCTGTCTGCCGGCTCGGTGACCAAGCGACAGTCAGCACAACTGCGAAGTGTCTTCTATGAGCGCTTTAACCAGCTTCTCGATAGAATCTTTGGTATTGACGCGGTATCTAGACAAAAAGACGGCGGATGGCTCGACTACAGTGTCGGACTAGGCTCAACACCGCCCCCAGGATCTGCTGCAGCAGCGCTCGAGGCCAAAAAGCGCACCGAACAGAAAAGTGAGCGTGCGGTAGCAGGCGTCGCCACGGACGCGGACGATTTTGACGAATTTACAGCTTCTTTAACCGCCAATGGGCGGGCTATAGTTAAGCTACTAGGTGGTGGCGTGCGTTCCGAGGACGGTTCAGTGTTCCAATTCCTATTTCGAATGCAACATCGTGTGGAGTTTAAATTGGCGTTAGACGTTCTTCCAGAGCAAAGCAAAATGAGCATCTTGAGTGGTCGAGGTGTCAGTTTGCTCTTCACGCAATTGCTACAAAAGCCACTGACGAAGCAGCGTCTTGACCTACGCAATCCGGAGCTTCTCGTGTCCATTACCGAGCTCTATCTCTTTTATTTTCTTCGACACCCTGCAAACTCCTCGCACCCAAGCGGATCTACGACATTTACGACGTTTGGCGCTTTAGGATCGAATTCTGAAGGCTTAATTACACCGTCAATGGCTGCAATTGCCAAGGGAACCCGTCAGTCAAGCTGGAAATTGTACGAGAAAGATGGCGTTGTGGCGCTGACGAAAGGCAACCCGTACAATGTGCTTCTACTGCAGTATTTTCGGGCATTTCTACCGGACAGTAACCGCGGCATTAAAAGCCGATTCCATGGCAAACTACTGAAGCACTCAAACCTCTTTCTTCACATTTTGATTGAGTTTTGGCTTCGACAAAATCTCATTTCATTCTCAGATGAGTCTGTCGAGACTTCTAGCGCAGCTCCTGGCGTCATCCGGCCGCTCCCACCGAACAGTTTGCGGAGTGTTAGCCCTTTCGCATCGGTGTACACGCTTACAAGTTACATGGCACCGTCAGACGACCTGTTGAGCTCGTTGTTACTCGCAATTATCCACTTGCTTGCCGACTCGTTTTATCCTGTTGCCTTGGCGAAGGACTCGACGAGCGGGTCACAGGGTGGCGCTGGTGTTTACCTTAGTCGTAGTATCACGATGCTGCGGCCTCCACTCTATGCTTTCTTTCGGCTGGTGTTCTCTCGGGTCCCCGTTGGTCTCTCCCCGACAGCTTTTCTAGCTATAACGGACGTTTGGCTTGCTTACATTCAGCCGTGGCATTGTCGGTCTTGGATCAATCCTAAGGAGGTAGAGGCACCCGAAACGACAATAGATCGAGGCACAGTGTTCGGGTACACATCTGCATGGGAAAGCTACGTGCTAGCGAATTACCACTTCTATACGACGCTGCTAGGCGCGTTTGTAAAGCGCGCAAAAGAGCTCGACTTTTCTACTGAATCTAAGCGTAACCTGCAGACCGTGGATCGGGTCATAAGAGTATATAACTCGCATCTACTGGCACTTTTGCGTCGTGCATCGCTTCATCTCGCCAAGTCACAGCCATTTGCTGAGCCATTTAGCGTTGACTGCAGCTCAATGCAAACGAGAAGTGGAAGCTTCGGCTTCTCTTCGAAATCCAAGTCTCCGACTGCGTGTGACGCTCTCACAGCTACTCAAGCGCACGTGTTGACTTTTTATATCAAGTCTCTTGGGATTAAATGCACACCTGTACCGCTCCACGAGAGCTTTCATCGCGACGCTGAACGTCTTTTTGATAAGCTGTGGGCCGCTGCTGCGACAACCGCAGCAACACCTTCGACAACTTCTGCAGACCTGTACCAGAATGTGAGCTTCGTGTTTCGTGCGTCAAGCACGAAAAGTGTTGACAAGGTGACTGAGCAGGTTCAAAACCTAAGTCGCTCGTTGCGGCGTGTATTTGAGATCTCAGATGCTTACGTGGCCTCGACAGCTCATTCTCGCTCGTCATCTGCAGCAACAGATAGCAGTGGTTTTGAGTCAATTGTGCCAAGTCGCGACAAGAACTTACCACACTTGCTCTCTAATGAAGGTGTTTTCCAGCTACAACATGGGATGCGCTTATGCTCATCGGATTCGGCAGTGTACATTGGCGACCCGATGCTCAGCCCCATCTGTTCCTATGAGATTGTATGGCTCGTGCGGCTTACTTACAAGGTATCGACGTGGCTTAATGCGCAGTTTGGTTTCGTGAATCCGTATCATGGCAAGCGGCTTGAAGACAACCTGGCGATGGATTCTACCGGTAAATTTGTATGCTTTCGCTTCAACTTTCGCTTTCTCGCCAGCAAGGTAAACCTCAGCTATCTCGCAGGATTCGGGCTCTTGGTTTACGTACTTTACTTTTGGTAATTGGCATGCAATAATAGTAGTGCCATAATGAAAACAAATTGAAGAGACCCACTCACACAGCTTCAACCACCAAAAGCGAGTCTTACGTCTTTTCTCGATCAAGATAGCCGTTAGGCAGTTCCACAATTTACAGAGTACAGCAACAATCTTTTATTCGTGCGACGCAACTTCAAATTACACAAAAATTACGTGCAGCTTGCAGCTAAATGGTACGACTCCATCCTTTCCATACAACACAATCAGTCGCTCTCGCTGTCTCCATCGCTGGGATCGCTATCATTGGAAGAAATATCTGACGACGAAGACGAAGAAGAAGACGAAGACGGTGACAGGTACGAGTTCAACAAAGGTGGGGAATGCGCATAAGTAGAAATAGCATCAGGCTTTGGTGCGGATGGCGCTGTCGTTTTTCCATCTTGACTTGCTCCATTTTTCACTTTAGCTTTTAGATCCATCGAGGCTTGTTCTTGAGATCTTCCATTAACAGGTGACGCAACAAGAGGCGTAGGTGGGGGTGGAGCGGGAGTGGCACAAATTGGCGGGGGTGGCTGATGGTGCTTATTAGAGAAACGTGCGTCACTGTCAGAGTCATCTGTATCAGAGGACGATGACGTGGACGAATCGCCACTATCGGAGCTGTCGACCGAGCTTGAACTATCGCTTATAATAAGCCGAGGCTTCGAGCGCTTCTGCACTACTTGCAATGGAGGCGGAGGTGGCGGAGAGAGTAGCGGAATGTAGTTCTGACCGGTTGCACTATCGCCACCACTCGAGTCTTCGTCTTCGGTAGGAGGCTCGAACTGGTCTTTACCAATAAAGTGCGGCTTTTGCACTGAAAGTTGTTTCTTTTGAACACGAGAGAGCATCACGTTGTTCTCGGATGCAAAGCTTTCGACTTTGCTACTTACAGGGGGCACGGGACGATCCCTGAACATACAGCTTCGACTGCTCTGACGATTTGCTGGGGTTCGAGTTGTTCTAATAGATCGGGTGCGAGCTGACGATTTTTCGAACGATGCGCGCGTGTTTCTTCGTTCACGGCTTCGTGTATTCCTATCGCTATCGGCATGAGATGACGAGTTGCCATCACTTAAGTCACTGCTTTCTGACGCACTGCTTTCAGTCCATGCTTTGTTGATACTGCTGCAGGATTCCGCTTTACTCACGTCGCTTTGATGGTTGTCACTATCGTTTACATCTCCACTCGTCCTGTCCTTCAAGTGATTTACTCCTTTCATCTCTGCCAAAATGCTCATGGAATGCGACAGCTTGGACAGCTCGTTGGCAAATTGAACAACTAATGTGTCAGAAGCATTATATGTACGACAATTCTGCCATACGAGCTCAACGTCCTCTTTAAATAATTTCCATTTCTAGCAAACAACGAAAAAAAAGACACAACTTGACGTTGGCATCATATTTCAACAACTAAACATATTTGTCGTACCCGATAAAAACTGTTTTCAACGCGCGACCGAATTGTACCTAAATCCATCGGGTGTGTGATAACGGAAAGGTAATTTGGACAGCCATCGAGATGGGGGCTTACAGGTCTAGAGAATAGTTCCTACAGCACACCATATTTAAATCGAACACCACTTTACCAAATAAATGCGCTA
Source organism: Plasmopara muralis (assembly GCA_003676415.1). Classification (NCBI taxonomy): domain Eukaryota; phylum Oomycota; class Peronosporomycetes; order Peronosporales; family Peronosporaceae; genus Plasmopara; species Plasmopara muralis. Next base: position 16,985 of record RCHQ01000113.1, on the reverse strand, counting down.
TGCGACGAACCGCGGCTTTTTCCTTCAAAAGCCGATTCACAAATGCCAAACAAACCGTTGTAAGAGAACAAGCATTGCGCTACGAACGCAAAAAATTGATTTTGTCAGTGATCGTTGTCTTAATGGGAAACCGTTTATAGCATTAGTTCGCACCTTTACTAGCGACCAGTCAATCCAATCTCCAGCCACTGTTCCAGCAGCGTCATTCTCTTCTCCATCGTCTGAGCCAATATGCCGCCGGCGTGCCCGCCACGCTCTGTACAACAAATATTGCACGGATACTTAGAACTATTGTTTACTGACAAACAAAGACAAAACAAACCGATCAAGCTTTTGTTTTTCATCGACACCTTCAAAAATCGCGGAATGGGATCTTCTTGACCGCAACCTCAGACGACGGCGTACAGGGCCGTCGTCTGAGCATTTATCTTCTGCCTGTACACAGGTAGCCTTTTAGACTTAGAAATGCTACGGCTGTAACCACAACGTACATCCGAGTCGTGAGCAGACTGATATTTCATTCTCCCAATCGCAATGCGGGATGACTGCCGCCGTGGCAGAATGTTCCATGCAAGCTCTTGTTGCTTGCGCCGTTGCTCGTCGAACTTTTCTTGATCTTTAAGAATTGAAATCAGCCGTCCTCGCAAGCGATTTTGCTCTAGAGATCCACCTGACAACGTATCAATCAGCCCTTGCAGCTCGTCAGGCGTTGAGCTGACCACGCGCCAGTTTTGAGGGGCGTCAGCATACATTATTTGTAGGTCTCCCCTTATTCGGGCCTCTTCAATTCCAAGACGCTGTTCTTGCCGCTCGTGAAACAAGGCGACAAGCCTGGCAAACTCAGTGTGATTATAATGGCTGTGATGCCGCCGTCGGTGTCCGTGACTGCTGTGATGACGGTGCGAAGATGATGAAGATTTGCGCTTCTTGCGCTTTTTAGAAGAGGACGATTTTTTGCTTAAACAGCTCTTGCTACTTGATGACTTTCGCTTAGAAGAGCTCATGTGGCTGCTTTGAGTCTTAGACGATAAACTAGGACGGCCTTTGCTTGAACTTTTTTTTGTACTTTTCATCGACAACGACCTGCTGTGAAAGTTTGACGATAAGCCCCGTTTTTTGGACAACAAATCGTTTCCACGAGAAGAAAATGCTTCTCTTGAAGCAGACTTCCGCCGACGAGGCCAGCCGCGAGCATCATTTACGAGGCATTCAAAACACCGCCACTCTTCCGTAGGACGCTCGACTAAAGGAGGGTCTACGTATCTCATATCGTAGCATTTTTTGCAGCTCTCGCAGGTGATGTCAAACAGTTCCGGCCCCGCATCTGGATCTGTCGGTAATTTTAAAGCCGATCTCGATAACTTTGAATCACGTGCAGCATCCTTCGTCTTCTTGACTTCTATGATACTATTCTCTATTCCATCATAATTCAATTCAATTACCTCTCTTTTTGCGGCTAGTAAACTCGGTTCATTGATAACTTCACCATCAACTTTCGCTTTCGATGAAGAAATCATTTTTTTTGCAATTGTTGGTACAGACTTAGCCATTACTATTGGTGAACTTGCCTCTACGACCTTGGTATCGCTTTCAAAAACCTGAATCACTGTTGGTCCATTAGCATGGGTGCTTAACTGATCTTTCAATGCTTCAGTGGAGGCTATTTTTGCAATATGCTTAGCCTCAAAGCTGGGTTTACGTTTCTTCCTCAATGGTAGGGATGTAGCAGCTTCATCGTCTACCTTTTCCTCCGTCAATTGTTCTACGCTCTCAACTTCGCTATTGCTGCTATTGCTGCTGTCGTCATCGACAATTGTACGCTTTTTGGAGCCTACCAAAGTCACTACACAAGAGTGAGGATGTTTAAATACATTGTCGTGAACCTTTCCAAATTCTTCGTTTCGAGGGCTTTTGATAACGAGAGCCAAACTCATCCTGTTGCTCTCGTCGCGAAAATCCGAGCCTTTTCCAGCTATGGATCGGGCTGATGCTAGCGTAGCGTAAGTATTATCAGTTATGTCTTCAGCCTTGATTACGTTTTCACTATCGCATTTTTGGTAAGATACATTGAAGCCATTTGACTGGTGAGGGCCAGCAGAAAAGGGCACACAATTTCTGTCTCCTTCGTCACTTGACTGAGATACAGATGTACATAGCGCAACGGTTTCCACTCTCCTGCTAGAAATAATCTCTGCAGCAGGTGAGACCTCCTGTTTAACAGTGACTTCATTCCTTTCTGTCGTTGAGTGACCATCAATCAGATCCCCTTTCTTCGCCTCGACCGCCTTGGCTGCTGTGTGTCCCGACTCCACTTTTCTCGTCTCGATAGAAACACCGCCTTGATATATTTCCAGCTCTAATGAGCATGGCACCGTTACCTCCTCCTTCACCTCTTTTTCGTTAAGAGCGTCAGCAAAACCCACCTTTTTCACTGGCAAGCGGAGCGGTGACGTTGAAGAGGTCCGGTCTGGGTCAAAATTTACGGATAATCGGATGCGTTTAGCACTTGCAAATTCCACCATATACGACTGTTCGCTACGAAAATCGGAAGGAAGACATTTGGTTAATATGTTGCTACATCAAAATTCGTAAAAGAATAGTACCGTTCTTCAAGCTGCCACCGTGACTTATCTTCAGCATATACCCAGCATCCATCATGAAAGTACCAGTACGATACACCCTTGTCATCCATTCCGATCTCGCCTGCTCTCTACGTTCACCCCGCAATTTTCAAAAAGTCAGCCATTTAAAGTACATCCACACAAAGCCGTCTTCTAACCAGTCGCTCAATGGCATCATTGTTGTTTTCTTTCTGCAGTGTGGCGACATATTTTTGAATTTCAGCACATGTTTCAAGCTTCCAGTGGCACAACGCATCCAAAATCTTAACCTAATCCAAAATGATTCGTTAACATTGATAATTTAATGCAAGCAATGAAGCCACCCACTTTTTCAAAAGCTGTCAGGTCTCTATACCTTGTGCCACCAGCCATAGGATTTGCGGTAAACTCCTTGCGCCAGTTATCCTGCAGTTTGCGAGACAATGTTTTTTCCCAATCTTGAACCCTATGTAACATCATCAGTAAGCTCGTTGGCTCAGCAAACTTGGCAAGACTACCGCCTACATCTTTTCCATTTTTGCCGATGGGTGTTCGCGTGCCAACTTGAAGTGCAATTCGGCGAGCAATTCCACCTAATTGACCATCGGAACGTCAAACCACTCGTTAGAGCCGCCACCGCAATGCTGCATCATATTCGCCAGTTTACGTGTGTTGATTCGCCATTTGATGCGCTTAAAATGGCTTCTTGCAGATCCTAAGTCAACATATACAAGTATTACACGTTCAATGAGTATTGTAAAATTGTGTGCCCCGCATACAAATCTCAAGTCTACTGGATACGAGGAAAGAGCAGGGATATGATAACGTAAAGGACGACGAAGTGTCTCTCCCCGCATCTCTTGAGACCCATATTCGCCCTTAAAGCTCAAGCTTTCGGTTCAAAACCAAGGGGTCCATTTCAAACGACTTACCGTCCGTGAGAAGCTTGGCAGGCGCAATGGCTGGCGGAATGTGGTACAGAAGGAACAGATCTGCGCCAACTCTACCACTTGCTTTAGATTTAGAGCCGATGAAGCCACACCGATTGACCGCGTTGCCTCCAAGTCCTCGTCCGAGTAGTCACTCGATAGACAACTTGACATGGCGTAAGTATGTAAAGAGCGGTTCTGAGCAAAAGTAGATGGAGCGGACGCTTGCCTGTGAAATCGAATATCTTAAGTAATTGTAAGAGGTTGCTACAAGTACGAACAGAAGGCAAAGACATTGTATATCTGACAAGCAGGCTCAGACGTTGATGTCGTCGACGTTCTCTACCTCAAGCAACTTAGCATACTTTTTTAAAATGGGAGCAATCTCCCCGATTATGAACTCCTCCACTTGTTGCGGGCAGCGTCCGATGAAAAGCGATGGGTCTAATAACGCGTCCATGTGGTCGTGCACGGCCTGGAAGAGCGGGTCGGCAGCAATGCGATCCAACAAATCGTTGGCGGCGCCTTCCACCTTAACACGCTTACCTGCCTCCATTGAGTGCATGCGGATGGCCTCGTGCAGCTCCTGGCGGTCGCCACCGGCCTTGACGCATGCCATTAGGATATTTTCTGTGGCCATAAAAGGCAACTCAGCTTTTATGTGCGCTTTGATTACGTTCGGCCAGACTTGCAAGCCGTCCGACACGTTTATTATCAAATTTAATATGACATCCGTGGCGAGGAAGGCCTCAGGCAGCACCATACGGCTACATATAGGCAAAAGCATTAATGAGTTTTCTAAGTAACCAGACGTTGGGTCGACCAAATCAACTTTACCGATTAGCTGAGTCATCAAGCGTGCGTTCAAACCACTGAGCAGCGTGCGTCTGCGCACCGTTGTCTGTCAACGAAATTACGTAACGCGCCAAACTGCAGATACGTTCCGAGCGCATGGGGTTTCGCTTGTAAGCCATGGCTGAAGATCCAATTTGATTTTTTTCAAACGGTTCCTCAATTTCCTTCATATTGGCAAGAAGACGGATATCTCCGGCCATCTTATAGGCCGACTGGGCGATACCCGATAAAATCGATAGCACGAAGTAGTCGATCTTGCGAGTGTACGTTTGGCCAGACAAGGGAATGATCTTTTTGAAGCCTAGTTTTGCGGCCACCAATTCGTTTAACTTTTTGACCTACAAACCAGCAGAACATCAGCTTCACTGCTTTTGCAGTACTCAATATGTTCCGGCACGCACCTTTTCGTGGTCACCTTCGAAAAGGTCAAGAAAGCTGGCTTGAGTGCCAGTTGTTCCCTTGACACCTCGCATGGGCAAGTTGAGGATTTGCTCGCTGAGATGCTCAAAATCAAGCCAGAAATCCTGCAACCAGAGCGAGGCACGTTTTCCGACAGTTACAAGCTGCGCCGGCTGGAAGTGTGTAAAGCCCATCGTGGGCATGTTCTTGTATTCAAGAGAAAATTCAGCGAGTACTTTTATAGCTTTGACCATCTTGCGCTGAATAAGCTGTAGACCTTGTTTGATCTGAATAATGTCAGCATTGTCACCAACATAGCAGCTAGTAGCGCCCAGGTGGATAATAGGCATGGCCACAGGCACTACTTTACCAAATGCATGCACGTGAGCCATGACATCGTGTCGAAATTTTTGTTCCATTTCGGCCGCATATTTGTAGTCAATGTCCGTTAGGTGGGCTGCCATTGCGTCCAGTTGCTCCTGCGAAATATCAAGACCAAGTTCCTTTTCGGACTTGGCCAATGCTAGCCATAGCCGGCGCCATGTTGAAAATTTGCGGTCCGGTGACCAGATTTCGCTCATCTCTTTGGTGGCGTAGCGGCTCACCAGCGGGTGCTCATAGCGGTCGTGCTCAGCCATGCTAAAATTCAAGTGATGATGCGGTGGTGGAAATGCCTTCATGTATGAATGGCCAACCACTAATTAACTCTAAATTCTAATACGTATAGAAATTTGTACGATGAGAAAATGAGCAAATCTTTGATTATGAAATACTAATGTATCACAATATACTTCTACGTGGGTCAGGGGCAAAATTGTCAGGCCAATAATTTTCTCTCGACTAAGTGAGAATACATTTGGTCCTGGAAATCTTGGTAGGGCAAAACGCGAACCTGACCGCCCGCATTCCTCGAGGTCAATTCGAGGCGTGATGAAGAGAAGGTTGTTGCCACACCAATAAATTCTTGCCAGAGCGGGGGGGGAATTCAGTCATAAGCCGCATGTATATGGAAAGATGCTGCATGTTCAAAAGGCGTATAAAGAAGCCACGATCGGGTTGGATGCACGGGTTCACTCAGTCCAATTTACCGCCAAAGTCTTCAACAAAAAGTCGACAAAATATTGGAGAGGCCTTAGCTCAACGGCTGATTGACCGCATTGAGATAAGTCTAATAATCCGATGTCTTCACGTAAAAATATCCTGCTCGTGAAAAATTAGCTACGGATTTGTCAACCTGGTGATTGGCCTCCAAGACAAATTTGCAATAATATGGCAAGCTACCAAGTTTTGATTTGGCATTAGAATGGGACATAGATGATGCTGCATATATTATGTAGCCTTGGGGAGGCGAAGTATACTTTGTCACAAATGGTGCCGTACGGGTCCCCCGAAGCTCAAGCATAAATTGACGTCTCAAATTTTTACACCACTTCCACGTTGTTGCTTTTTTCGGAGCATATTCCTGCATGCATAAAACACAGATCTCGTGAGCGCATGCTGCTTACTCAAAGAGAATATTTCACCATTTTTGCACCATTTAAATGCTCCAATGCAAGCATCAACGCTTGAGTACCCAATCTTCCGTGTCCTTGTGCCTACAAAGCCAACACCTTTCAGTTGTACAATTAAGTGAAATATATACTGATCATTATCTACCTTCACGGCAATGTACAACTGATGCGCCAGCGAAAGCCCTGGAAGCGACAAGTCCATTCTAAACAGGCAATGAAATGGAAGCTCCCAACAGCATAAAGGCAATAGTGAAGACTTACCTCTCCGCCTCTTTTAAAGCGATACCCATGTCTTTCAAAAAATGCTCTACGAAAAAACCTGGGTCGAAGTCTCGCTTAATTATTTGCGGACCCATATTACAGATTGACCACGACCCAGCTGCACCAGCACTAACAGCACGAACCGCTTCATTCATATTCAGACCACTTTTTTTCGCGTACAAAAGGCTTTCGACCACTCCAATCATAGTAGTGGCAATCAGAATTTGATTCATCATTTTTGTGTGTTGGCCTGCACCGGCAGGTCCCATGTGTTGAACAGCCTTGCCCATTATACTAAGAAATGGCATCGTGACGTAGACGGACTCTATATCACCACCGACCATAATAGAAAGCGTGGCGTCACGAGCGCCAATGTCCCCTCCGGAAACAGGTGCATCAAGCGTTGATACACCCTTCACTTTGGCCGCATTATAAATTTTCTTGGCCAACACTGGAGAGCTTGTCGTCATATCTACAATAATACTTCCTGTCTTCATTCGCGAAAGCAAACCCGAGTCTGGGTCGAGCACCACCGACTTTACATCACTTGGATACCCCACCATGATAAATACAATATCTACAAATGAAGAAATTAATTAAACGAGCATTAGAAATATCATCACGTCAAAGTCAAGTAATCTCACCAACCAGAATTTTGAGCGACTTCAGCAGGAGATCCAGCCACTCGTGCTCCCTTATCCCGCAGCCCGTCGCACTTTGATAATGTTCGATTGTACACAATAATTTCATATCCGTGAATCTGTAACGTTTTCTGAACTAGTCATTACAAGTGGAGAAATTGCCATACATTTTCCTGAACGTACCATTAAATGTTTGCACATACTGGCACCCATGACTCCTGTTCCAATCCAGCCAAGACTTCATTAAGACAGAAAAAACTGTGAGCAAGCATAGTACAAATGGATGTCTCGAAAATGTACCGAATTTTGCCACGAGGCGCTGCTGACATTAGTTCGAGCCCTGAAGTTTGAAATAGCGCTGCTACTGTACCATTTAAGCAAATTAGACCCGTACGCCAAAAGCAGGCAGCTGAACTGAATAACATTTACCGTTCGTCTTCAAATTGGGATCTTCTAAGACTGGGTCTAAGGTGGTGTTGACCTGCTGCTCAATAGATGCAACCGAAGGGGTGACAGGCGATGTGATAGCCTGTTCTTCCTGCATTCGGCTTTGCGAATTCGGTACGATCAATTCGTCATCAATCACTACACGACTTTCCGAGTACGACTTAAACAAGTGCTCACTCAAACGGTGATTATGTCGGTTTATTTGGGCCACGACCCGGACAATATACTTACTTTTACCCAGACCTAAGAAATCGCCAGGCTTGCGTTCTGAAATACACGCACGAATCATAGCTGGACATCCCATATAACGATAGTGCTGGCGCGGTCGCTTTCCCTTCCCACGGGGCTTGGTTTTCACTCCATGCGTACACAAATAAAGTTTTTTCACGAACCCGACGCTTTCATCAATTGGTTCTTTCGTACTGTTCCTTTTAGCAGCTCGGCAATTAACTGCTTTAGCTGAATCGGACGTCCGTAGTCTCATTGGCTGATGTGTGGTCTCACAGTACTCGTCCATAGCGCGATGAAAGTCATCCCACGAGTCAAAGCACTGCTCTAATCCTACACACTGCACAAGTGCCTGTCCCTCCTCACCTGTCGGAAGCGAAGTTGTCGTAGCTTCTTCAATATCTTCATCGTCGTGCTCCTCCTCGTGCGGCTCTACATCTGCCTCATGCTTGCCCAGAAAACTCGTGAAGGAAGGCGACGTCTGCTGCAATGTCGCATCTACCTGAGTTAAGGCTTGTACGTTGGATGTAATAATGTCCGAATTGCCAATTTCGTCTTTTGGAGATACCGAGAAATTGGAGCTGTCGTCGAGAGACGCACTACTGCGATGCCGCTTCTTGTCTTTCGAGTCCATACCTTTTGCTAAGCATAAAAAAGGGATTTGAATCAAAAAATGGGCGGGAAGAAAATAGGTCACACTTTTTTAGAGATCCTGGGATAGTCTCCATTAAAAAGTAATCGTAACTGGAACTATGGCGGATGAAAGCACTTACAGACGACGGCTGCGTAGCCACAGACATTCGGACTCAACGTCCTCGGAAAATGATGACGATTTAAATTACGTTACAAGGGCTAGTGGCCAACGTTACGGCATTTACACGTACACTCCTGAGCCGGTGCAGCGCACGCTAGTTTTGCGCCCAGATGACGTTGAAGACGAGGACGAGGACAGCGACTATGAAGAAATGGACGACTATGGTGAACCAGTCTATCGCAGCATGACACAAAATCCTCCGTTCGCTCAAGGGGAGGATCTTAATGTTCATGAAGATGGTGAAAATGAGAGTGTTGATGAGCAGTGGACACTTCGAAATGGAATGCAACGGGCAGAGCTGAAGGAACGTATAGCAGGCGCTGCCTCTTGCTTAAAGAAGCCCAGACTTGCTACCAGGGTGTGGGAGGAAGCAACCGATCTGGAGCTTATAGGGACGCTGTCCAAGTGCGTAAGAAGATTATGGCGCTTCCTGCTGCGCAACTCGTTCATGGCCGTGAATGTGCTGTGGCTACTGGCGCCGCTGTGCTGTTTCGTGATCGCGATTTTGGTTCCACAGTATCTGACCGCGGCTATCCAGTATGCGAACGTCCTGTCTTTTAAAGTCCTCGGTGTAAATGCTGGATTTGACAACGGAGTGATGCGCTCTGTCGTACAAGAAATGGTTGAGATGGAGTTGGTAGGCATTAACGATAAAATACTTTCGCTGCGTCAGACTGTGCAGTCTCAGGAGCTGGAGATTGAAGCGCTAAAATTGCTTCATGACGCACTGCGCCACGCTCACGATGAGCAGGTCCGCTCGTTCACCATTACAGAGTCCGAAAGTGCTGTCAATACTAATATTGAAGCAGTTGTTGCTAAGCACACGGAGAAAATGGTGCGCAATCGAATGCTTGCACCTCTTTCAATGGATATTTCTATTGCCTTACATGTGTGAAATTTGGATGCAGTGGAAAAAAATTACAAATAGCACGCTACAACTACAGCAAGACATAAAAGCTGCAGCGAGGCAACAGTCGGAGCTTTCTTCGGTACTTAAGGCACAGGAAAGCAAGATGGACGTACGTTTGACGAAGTTTTCTGTATAAGTATCTTAGCACTGACAATTTGTTGTGCGATGTGAAGTCGGTTCAAAACATTGTGAAAAGTTCAGCGTCAAGACTAGCGCCGGATTTCGCTAGAGAAAATGCGCGCGAGAAGAAGATAAGGAGCGAAATAAACAAGTGGCGTGATTCGCTCGAGCTTGAGCTGCAGTCTGAGATGCAACGTAACGTACATGAAATGAAGAGCCGTCTGTCGAGTGTGTTACAGGAGGAGAAAAACGCACTCTTTTCAAGTGTTGACGCTTTTCGTGGCTTGGATGCTACGGATCCAGGAATTCTTCGAGTCATCGAGATTGCAGTCCAGGCCGTTGAGATTAAGAAAACCGGACGGGTGGATTATGCAGCTCTTGCCAACGGTGCCTCTGTCGTTTACTCGGAACGGTACGCTTGCTACGATTAATTATCGAGATGAGAGACGATACTTTTGCTAACATTACGTCAACATCATGCTAGTGATCTTCTTCATCCGGATGGATCGTCTCCAATACAGTTGCTCTCTCAACTCATTGGGTTAAGTGACTCTTACGATGACGGTACATTTACGTCTTCCTCCTTCCGTCACGCACCGACCCCATTTCTCGGACAGCTATTGTCGTTTGGAGAAAATCCGTGGTGGCTTTCGCGTCACAATGGTCGCCCCGAAACAGCATTATCAGTATGATTTAGTCACATTTCTTGTCTGCTTGCAATAATTGATACATGTCCGCTCAGGAAACGATGGAAATGGGTAGTTGCTGGGGCATCGTTGGCTCGTCTGGTCGTCTTTCAGTGAAATTTGCGCAACAAATTGTTGCCGACGCAATTACAATTGACCACATTCCCGCACAAATTGCTTCCGATTTCAGTTCTGCTCCAAATGAATTTCGTATCTTGGTTTGTGACAAGCTATTTAACATCTTTGATTCGCTGAGCTTTGGCACCGTGATGGTATAGTAATTAATACTTGGAAATTGTTGTTGCAGGGCATCTCAGGCCATCCTCTGCGTGATACAGTTGATTTTCTATATCTTGGAAACTTTTCTTACGCTAGCCAAGGGCCGGCTAGCCAAACGTTCAGGCTCACATCACCGTTGGTACGTTGTGCAGCGACTTTAATACCTTATCTGCTGATGATTTAACTTGACAGCAATCTCCTATTGATGGTATTACCCTGGAAGTTCTATCAAACCATGGCAATCCCGAATACACTTGTCTATATCGTTTTCGTGTTCACGGTCAGCTTGCGTAAGTGAACGACTTGGAATGCAACATGAGAGCAGAAAAGACCTTTTAAAATAAATCTATTGATCAGCACCAAAGATGTATTTTGTATACATAGGGCTCGAAACCGCGTTCACTTTTCACGAGAACGAGTTTTTAGATCACTTGCCTCTCAACCTTTTTATTTCACCTCGACTCACGCATCATGTACAAAATCTTCGTCGATAGTCTCATCTCACTTTGCATCGACCCACGAGAGGATGGAGCAACGTAGTCCTTAAGGTTTTCAACTCTTACTTTCCCTGGCGTTCTTTGTAGGGCGCTACGTCTCTAAGAGGTTCCAACTACATTTACAACGTGTGGGATTCACTTCTTACTAACTCAAAATACCGTAGTGTTCGATTTTTTTTTACTACACATCGCAAGACTCGAACCTACTTCAGACTTACGTTACGAATAGACAGTCTCAAACAATTAGTGACGTCGCCGCGTGGTGGATTTCCCTCAACGCCAAGCGTGTGTCCGCTAGTCTGTTCTCGGACATTAGTGTCTAATGTGTTCAATGACCGCTTCTACGATATACATTGTGACGCTATCTTGCCCACGCTGTGGACTTAAAGTCCTGCTCGCAACTTCACAAAGAAGGATGATCTCCCGGGTATCTGCTGGAATTCCGAGTGATGATGTTGGCGATTGTTATAGAAGTTGAGCTGCTTCAAGAAAAGTCGAATCCGGGCAAAGTTTAGGAGGACTGAAGGTGGTCAATAAAACAAAGCTGTGAGAGGCTCGGAAGCCGCTCCGGATGCAAGCCTCACAAGCTGTGGATCAGGCTGTCGCGCAGAATCCTGTTTTAATTCGGAACGACAACAGTAATCTCTTTGACAGAGCCATGCACCACTGTAAAGAGACAATCCCGCGGACGAGCCAGTACAATCAAGACACTGCGTTTGATTTCACGCTACCAGATACCGTATTTGACCCTGGCGACGACGCCGCGCGAGACGCTCTATCGTAGAAACTTGATGTTCTGCTTAACAAGAAGATGCGCTAGCAGATTAATGTACAGCATCTTGATCCACCCAGTAATTATTGTGCCTGTTCAAGTACACCTTTTGGAAGTCTTAGAAGAGTTTGCACGTGTGACATAACTGTCGTCACCGGCATTTTTGCCACTAACGGCTATTACGCGATATAATGTAATGTTCCCAAAACACATATGCATTAGTACTATCCAGAAGAATAGGCGATTACACAGTCTCCGACCATAAGGAAGTTCCAGATATCCCATAATCATTGAAAATCAAGAGATTTTATTGGCTACAAATGATCTAGAATGTGTAAGAAGCCAGATGGAGTAGAGAAGAATGATATCTCTTAGGATGGTAGCAATAGATGGCTGAGATCCACCAATTAGGCTGTAGCACAAAATTAAGCGTACGAGCATTCCATTTTATGTCACTTCTCAATCTGCTTTAAGGAATCAACACTCCTCCTCGTTCACCGACCTCGCCTCGCTCGCCGCCTAAGCCTTGTCCGAAGACCGACATTAATTAGCTCCCTCCGCGACTGTATCACAGAGTAGCAGTTGTCGTGTCAAATTCAAGAGCCAAAGGCAGGGGTCGTTGTGGTCTCATAATGCGGAGCGATCTATCCTGTGATTATTGGTGCGAGCCACATAGTTGGAAGTACTAGATACCAATATTCATAGTTTGATCTTGTAAATCATTCCGATGCCTGATCACAAATTGGACAATCTAAGAGATGGTTTACTAAAAAAAATTCTAGTACACTTTCACGTGCTTTTTGCACCAAAGGTGTATTAGTAAATATTCTCATACTTGGTAGCACGAACTTAACATGCAGTGGTTGGTTAGTGTAGTTGCACGCTAGTGTTGTACAACTCCTTTGTTGGTCTGTGATTTAGTACTTTGCCTTTTGGTGAGTCCCTGTCCCGCTATTAAAGATACGGAGGATACCTTACAGATAAGTTACCCACTTTGCTTTGCTTGATCTACATTCAATACTACTGAGCTGTTTCGTTCGGCTTCGTTGCATGAGAGAAAGAAAGACTCGCGAGCCCACAAACCCGTACGTAAACACTACTAAATTCCTTACAAGGAGCTCGACAAGGTTCAAAAAGATTTGTGGTTATCAATGGCGAAACAGTTGAATCTCATCCAACTTTTCCAAAATGAAATCCAGGATATAAGGACTCTGGGGTCAGAAGGTTAGTGCACGACATCACTGAAAACCTAAAAGCGCCGTATTCAGCAAGCCCTAGAGCCTTTGGAAGGTTCATTTCACTACTATCCAATTGTACAAAAAGTGTTGATCGTAGAACAAATTCTAATAAATTTTGCTTTTATTCTTGAGATTTTATTGAGGTCTGTAAGTAGATTAAACAATGGGCACTGAGAAGTCCAGCCAGTATGGCCCAACAAAGAGGCCGTACGGCTAAGCGACCATCTCCAAACCAAAGATCTTGTCAACATCAACAGGCGAGTAGAAGCAGTAAGATTTTCCTGTTTTTGAAGGGAGTTTTGGAAAAGATATTTAATTATGGGTCTTTGCAACGGAACAGTACTACGCCAATAAGCACCCTTGATGACAACAAAGTCGTATGACTTTGTGATGCTTGTCTCAAGTAATTTTGGGCAAGTTTGTACTAAATTGGTACCGTGTCTTTATTGCTGACTAAAGTGCACAGGGCATGGGCACTGATTGAAAACTTAATCGCGCACACACTGGATTTTGAGTATGATCGTTGAGCGGATGTGTCGCCTGATACTAAAATAGAGTATCCACAACTACGTCTTTAAATTCCAAGTCTTGATGTCCCATACTGGATTCGTGAATTGGAAAAGTGTATAGCTATCAGAACGGACTACGGGAGGAAATTGAGAAGAAGATAAAGAAAGATAGTCCGAGTTCTCTCCAGGGGTGCATTAAAGTTGCCTCCAACCTCTGGTTTGCCCATTTCTCGTGTAGACCAAATAGTATATCGACTAAGTCGTTCAAGACGGTGCATACGGAATTAGGCTATCGTGTGAACAAATCACGGCCTCGGAAACAAAACTGCTTTGAAAAGAGAAATACAGGAACGACAACTAGACTGAATTGGCAACATTAGACAGTTGTGGCGTTGCCGACCTCATATCGCCGCAATGTAGCGCTCCTAAACGTAAGGAAGCGTATTGTTGCACTATATATTATCCTCGAAGCAGAAGCTTAAGCTTTTAAAAAGGTTGGCCAAGAGATACCCGTCACCGTCTTCATCGACAATAAATGTAGTCTTAATGGTGTGTCCAGAGACTTTGAAAAGCGACTTGAACTCGAAGAAACCACCTTAGTTACGATCGGATCAGTCGTCGTCCCCGACGAACTGTGCACATGACCTTGCAGATGGTTTTCCTATATCATTGACAACGCTTCAAGTCATGACTGTTCTGGTTTTCCGATAACATTGGAAACGCTTCAAATTATGACTGTTCCTGGCAATTTTTATCGGCATGGTATGGCTTCGGGAGCAAAATCCGGATAACAACTGGACTACTGGGCGCGAGTCATCTCCCACCGAACCGACGCGGAGCACCACGCGGCAATTCGACTGAAACCGCATTATCAACGTCCGTACAGATAGACTGAAGGAAAATGTAAGACTTTAATGAACTAGAGCCGCGAAATTTCTATTTTTATTGGCAACAAGGCCACCATGGCCGTCATGGAATGACGCAGCGAATTCCTTCTCACCTATTTTCGGGTATGTTGCGTCGCGACAAAGAAGCACACAAGTACCAAGCGCAAAAAAAGAGCAAGGTAATTCTATCGGCATTTTATTGTCTCTACATTCAGTATCGGTGCGCGTAAGAAAGTACCGTCATGGATTACAGCAATAACAACTGATATGTGAAAAACGGAGTAAAGCCTAATTTTGCGATGTGCACTCCTTCACAGAGGTCGCACGGTGTGCAGGTCTTTTACTTATGTACACTGAATCCATGTGTGAGATGCGAAACTAAGGGAATTGATCAGAGATAAAGCGCTGGACCCCAGTCTCGGCGGTCGGGGGTTCAATCTACTCTTCCCTAATTTTTTCGCTTCAGCGAATTTGTTTCTGGATTGTTTTGCTTTCCTCGCTATTTCAGTTAGACAACAAAGAATGTTTGCCTTAACCAAGCAGACTTGTAATATGACAACGAGTAGAACAACGGCTTCGAATCTCGAAAAGAAAGGCAATATAATATGCGTGAAGTCCTTGCACAGGGGCCACGCTTTTATTGTCTTATCGTTTCAATTTGTATAGCTGATCACTGAAGCGGTCCTATCGATGGATTCTTTTAAGAAGCTTTAAGTCGTGGCATAAATTCCACATTTAGAAGTATTTTCATTGAAAAAGACTTATCGATTTTCCCAGTATTCATGCATGAAATCCCATGGGTAAACCTGTCGATCATCGACTTCAGTCGGCAAATATCCAAATGCCTGCAAGGCAAATGAAATGGTCATAGACTGACTGACGTGAATTGTAATGATGTGACAGCTTTCAGAATTAAACTTACGCAAAATACCCAATGGATATAGCAGGCTAACGCCTTAGTAACTCGGCCAAGCTTTATTGATATCGCTTTCTCGGTGCCCATGGCAAGTTTAGGGGTATACCAGTTCGAGAAAATACACCCTATGTTAAGGGGGGAGATTTTTAAGAGCACACAATAAACTTGCTTTCATCGCTTTCTTACGTCTTTTGTACAACTACAGACACAATTGCAGTAGCTTACTTGCATAGTCTTGGCGTTTTAATTCCTCCTTTTGAACGACAGTCATATTGTGTGTAAAAGTGCCGTGCGCTCCAGTTGGACAGCATGTGCGCTCCCACTAACCTCCATAAGAAAATTGCATGCCAAAAAGAATACCGAATGGGCTTTAAAAAGCATACTTAATTGCTTTGATTTAATATGCATAAGGCAGCATTAGAAAATGGCAAGAAAAGCCCCCACAATGGACCGAACCACCGACTTTTCGTTTACGAAGGGAGTGCTCTACCACTGAGCTATAGGGGCGTGGCAGGCGAAATAATTAAGACGAGGACCTCGCGTTCTTTGACTGATCTGTCTCCTGAAGTTCGCAAACTTATGCATGGGTAAACTGTACATAAAGAAAAAAAGTTAGAGACCATAACACAGTGCAGCCTCTGTAAACGAGTGGTGGTTTGTGGTGAGGCGCATACTGTTCGATTGGTGCGCACGGCACCTTCACACACGGTATGGCTGTCAAACGGAAGTAAGAAGTCTAACGCCAGACTATGCAAATAAGCTTTTGAAATCGTGTGTGTAGTTAGCATCGAAAACATCAAAAAGCGATGACAGCTAGTTTTCTGTGTGCTCTATAAAGTCATTCTCTTCGCATGGGTTTCAATTTCTCAAACTTGTACGTATATATACATCCCCGAGCTTGACATGCCCACCGAAAAAAACGAAATTGATGCATCTGCAAACATTAGTCAGCCAGTTGCAATTGGGCGGCCGCTTTCGAGTGTTTTTTCAACGTAGTACGCTATGTGTCGTGTGCTATGATTTAATGTGTCTAATGAGCGATTTGCATGACTATGATGGTACACTTTGTTTGAGTAAGGGTGGAAGAAGTTGTAATCCGTGTATTAGATAACAAACAGGGATGACAGCTTGGCCGAGTGGTTAAGGCGTTAGCCTGCTAAGTTAATGGGGCAACCCGCGTGAGTTCGAATCTCACAGCTGTCGCATTATTACAATTCACGTCAGTCAGTCAATGACCTTTTCTTTTGCGCTCCAGGCATTAAAGCTTTTTGCCCATCGAGTCGACGACCGACGGGTTTGCCCATCGGATGACATGCACTCAATCCGGAACAAACCGAGATGTCTTCTGTATGAAAAAGGCTTCGGATCTGAGGTCCAAGCACGAATATCGAAACTGCTTTTGAGCATCGCACAATAGGATCATTTCGATGATCAGTCGTACAAGTTGAAGCGATACAGATAGTATTAACGCGGCCCTGTGCAAGGA